>PVIA01004320.1:0-141725 GCA_004024845.1 Tonatia bakeri
ATAAAGGACACATGGACAAAAACTAGGGCGGGTGGAAATGGGAGGGAGGTGAGGAGGGTGGGCTGGGATGGGAGTAAAAGACAGAAAACTGTACTTGAACAATGATTAAAATAAAATTAAAAAAAAAGAATGACAGAAAGAAGAAAAGCAGCTATGTAGGCAAGATGTACAATCTTTGGGGGGGGGGTTAGGATGCTTATTACAAGCTCAGTTATGACAGAAAACATAGAGATCACTTACATGTAGAGGAACAGAACTGCAAATAAGAGCCACATATGGCCGCCTCCATAAAAGGAACCAGCCTAGTTTTATTGCACATAAAATGTTCATAATATCAATGAAATTGTAGTGCAAAAACAGTTTCATTCAATGAAAATACTTCAAAATAGATGCTAAAGTCAGCAAAGAGTTACAAATATTTATATACTTTCTTCGTCTGATAAAGTTTAAATTTGAGGCAGGCTGACAAACAGGAAATAAGTAAAAGGCCTTGAATCCTTCTGGGTCTTGGCTTACTATGCACATTTTAAATAAAAATTTGTCTTTGGGCACCAAGATGAAACTTACAAGTACTTCTCAATTCACATCAAGGTAGAAATAGTAAAACATAACACCAACACTATACCTTCAATTCCTATAGTGTAAGTAAAACATAAAGAAGAATTTATTTTTTACACTTTCAGGTTTTTAAGAATTTCACTTCATGTCTAACATTGCATCAAAAAGTATGATATATGTAATGTCCTTGGGGTTTTTTTCTTCTTCACAAAAACATACTTTAAAAACTAACACCACCTATAGCAGCGGTAAACTAACCACTTAAAAACAGAAGTATAACCAGAGACATTGAAATTAAGAACAATCTGACAGTAACCAGAGGCGAGGTGGGAGGGGATAATGGGGGGGAAGGGGGAAGGGTTTTCAGGAACAGTTATAAAGGACACATGGACAAAACCAAGGGGGGGGGTGGGATCAGGGGAGGGAGGTGGGGACGGCTGGGGTGGGGGGGAGTCGTGGTGGATAAACACAGACAACTGTAATTGAACAACAATAAAATATTTTTTAAAAAAGCAGAATTCTCTAAATATTAATGCTCTGTGATAAAGAAATCACAGACAAGGAAATATTTAGGTAAAATATTATGAAAACATTTTATTATGAGTTGTCCATGAGTAAATAATTCTAGAGTTTTATTTTTTGTATTTCTAAGCAATGCAAGCATTTTTTTTAAATTGATGATTGACTTGAGAGAAACAGATTTTCAAACATTTGGATAATTTTAAATTATCTATTATCTCTTAAATGTCCAGCCACTGAAGTGCTAAACTCAGTTCAGTCATTTAAGAAGAAAAGTTGGGAGTGACAATGACAAGATGGATGAATAGAAAAAAGTCTTAGAACTCATCCCTGATAGAGACACCACATTAACAACAACTGACTCCACCTGGCTTGGCCCACTGCCAGGGCTTTATCTGGGCCCTGGTCACTTATCACGTGCATTTCCACCGGCCCCTTGTCTTGCTCCTGTCTTGTTCCCCTTCAGCCACCTTTCACAAGGTCTCCAAAGTAATCTTCTGCAAAATAAAATGTGTTTGGTCCCTTTTTTGCTAATGTAAAGGCCATCGGTGTCTCCCTGTTCCAGCTTGCCACTGGAAAGCTCATGAGAACTTCTGTCCACCTGCTCCAGAGGGCTTGCTGTGCAGGGTAGTAGACTCTGTGTGAGCTATTTGTCCTGCCTGGAACTCAGTACCTGCCCCACCATTTTTGTGCCCGGTTGTATTCTCTTTTGGGCATATCGCTTTTGTTGTTGTCAAAGTATAGTGGTTAAATGGTGAAACGATTTCAACAAATGTTTGGTGAACACCTAGTAGGAGCGAGCTTTTTCTGCCTCTGCCATACACAGCAGGGGGCTTCTCCCAGCTCTTTCTGGCTGCATGTCCATCTCCACCTCTTACATTTACAACCATTGATAATCATGTTGGCGAATACCTTAGAGATTAGTAAGTGTTTATTTAATTCATCGTAACTGTCTTGTTAGAGAAGAGATGAAATAGATGTTTGAGACCTTTTCCACGACAGACCACTTGTTTCCTATATCTTTCAAAAATTGAATATTGAGTGTGCAGTATTGAGTATACAGTCAACATTAATAGGAAGTGTGATAGGGAAGGATAGGAAAATGAGGGGCAGCTCAAGAACAGAGATATGAGTATCTTTAAGAGTCAAAAATGAAGGAAGCAGAGGTACAGTTTTGCACAGAACAATTTAAGATGTGCAAAGAGTTTTAAAAATTTTTTCATGATTGATCTAATATTGCTTATGAACTTCAACTTGATAAACAATAGTCAAAAAACCAACCATCTTAAACATACTATTTAAGGTCATCCCAGTCTCTTCCCCTTAAACAGCACTTTTAGATGATTTAGTGTTTTTTGAGAACATGTTGAGTCTTCGAGATTCCCTCCCTCTTGTGCTGCTCTTCTGTAGGATGACATGGGTGGGTGGTGGGTGGGGACTTGCAGTGGTGAGAGGGGATCTTTGTGTGCTGTCCACTGGCTCTCAGATTCGTCTCTAGGAAAGGAGTCTGCTCAGTCACGTCAATGTGTTCAGGCTCAGAACTCTGCCCTGCTCACCTGGCCCTACCGCAGCTGTTCCTGAGACTGCAGACCCTCTGCAGGGTCATCCAACCCTGCACTCAGGCTGTCCACTGCACAGAGTTGGGATGGGCTCATCTCATCCATTGCAACAGTGGTCCCCCTGGCAGGCTGGCTGGCCTGTACTCTTGTGTTCATTTGTGTCCATAATGGGAATGCTGGGACCAAGGGATGTCTTCTAGGCCTTGTAGAGCCAAACAGGGATGGGGCACTCACTTGTGCCTTCTCTTTACCTAAACATTTATCCATTTTACTCTGCTGTCACTTGTCCTCTAATAGCATAAGAAGCCGTGTCCTCCCAGAGTTGCAAGGCATCCTCTGCTGTTAGCTTTTCCCTCAGTCTATCTCAGTGGCTGCCTCCAGGATTACAGCTTCAGGAAAGGGAGGGGATAGTATGCCCCTGCTGACTACTTGTTTCCTATACCTTTTCTCCCTTGTCCTACTCACATTCCGCAACAACTGGAAGAGATGGATTTTCTTTTCTTTCCATGTGGCAGACTTCCTTATGAACGATCTTCATTTGTAGTAGGAACACCTATTTCATTTGTCAAAGGCACAACATTTCTTCTTTACCTTTTTGATGTAATTATCTTGATGTTATACAAAACAAGCAGATGCCTTTGCATAACAGATGGAAGGCCTTATCTAGAGACAATAGAGAAAAGGGTGGAAATATAGTTCAAAAATACAAACCCTAAGGAGGAGAACAAAGTTGGAAGGCTGATACCACACAACTTTAAGACTTAATGTACAGCCACAGTGAGCAAGACAGTGCAGTTGGTGAAAGAACAGACAAATAGACCGGTGGAACCGAAGAGAGCCCAGAAACAGACCTACATAAAAAGTCAGCTGGTCTTTGACAAAAGAGCAAAGGCAATACAATGAGGCAAAGATAGTTTTCTTGATAAATGGTGCTGGAACATCTGAGTATTCACAACCGCCCCCCCCAAAAAAAAATGAATCTAGATACTGACTTTACAACCTTCACAAAAATGAACTCAAAATGGATCATAGGTCTATATGCAAAACAAAACACTACAAAACTCCTTTAAGATAACATAGGAGAAAACCTAGATAACCTTGGGTTTGGTGACAATTTTTTTAGGTATGATATGAAAGGCACAATCCATGACAAAAATAATCGATAAGCTGCATTTCATTAAAATTTAAAAGTTGTAAATTTAAAACTTGCTCTGAGAAAGACAATGTCAAGAGGATGAGAAGACAAGCCACAGACTGTCAGAGAATAGTTGAAAAAGGTAAAGGACTATTATCTAAAATATAAAAAGAACTCTTAAAATTCAACAAGAAAACACAGTAATTTAAAGATGGGCAAAGACCTAACAGAACACCTCATCAAAGAAGATATACAGAAGGCAAACAGGCATATGAAAAGATCCTCCATGTCATATGTCATCAGGGAAATGTAAATCAAAATAACAATGAAATAGTATTAAATACACACTTATCGGAATGGCCAACAACCAGAACACTGGCAACACAGATTCCTACAAGGATGGGAACAGGAAGAACTGTCCTTCCCTGTGGTGGGAATGCGAAACGGTACAGCCACTTTGGAAGACAGTTTGGCAGTTCCTTCAGAAAACTAAACGTACTCTTACCATAAGAGCCAGCAATCACTCTCTTTGGAATTTACCCAAAGGAGTTGAAAACTTACGTCTACACAAAAACCTGTACATGGATATGTTTCATAGTAGTGATTTTTTATAGTAGCTCTATTCATAATTGCCCAAACTTAGAAGTAGCCAAGATGTCCTTCAGGAGAGGAATGGATAAATAAACTGTGCTATACCCAGACAGTGGAACATTATTCAGTGCCATCAAGCCGTGAAAAGACACAGAGGAACCTTAAATGCATATTACGAAGTGAAAGAAGCCCATCTGAAAAAATTGCATGCAGTACGAATTCCACTATCTGACATGCTGGAAAAGGCACAACTATGGAGACAGCACAAAAAGATCAGTGGTTTCCAGGGTTTGGAGCAGAGGTGGTAGAAGGATGAACAGGCAGAGCATGGAGAATTTTTAGGGCAGAGAAACCACTCTGTGTGATACCATAGTGATGGATCCATGTCATGATACATGTGTCCAAAACCAAGGGTGAAACCTAATGTAAACTATGGACTTTGGGTGATGGTGATGTGTCAGTGTGGGCTCATCAATTGTAACAAATGCACCACTCTCGTGCAGGGTGTTGATGATGGGGGATATATAGGAAATCCCTGTATCTTTCTCTCAACTTTGTTGTGAACCTGAACTTCTCTGGAAAAATGAAGTCTTTAAAAATATATTAATCTTATTATACTACAAAGAAAACATAGTGGTTCAGAAAAGAGTTATGCAAAATCACCATAAAGAAACAATCACTCCCAGGGCAGAAGCCTTGACTATGATGTTAAGACACTTAGAGAAAGAAAATGTATGAATTAGAAGGAAATTGATGAACCACGCAAGTCCAGATGGCTGTGGTGAAATCACAAAATCTCACTAGGTAGCATGGTGTGAGCCCCTTCTGAGGAAAGAGTAACATAGGTCAAGGACGTTTAATACATGAATCACAGCCTGCTGGAACTATCAGAATTAGCAAGCAACTTTCTGACTACAGTTTGGATTCTTGAATCTTCTTTCTCAAAGAAGAGAGAGCTGGTCATCCTGACATGGCTGCTGTCATTTTTCTTCATAGGAATAAAAGCACTTGAGTTCTGATTTCTATATGTCTCTTTCATATTGGTAGTAAGTCCCAGGCCTGGGGAAAGAACTCCTTGTTTTGTTAATAAAATGAGGTTTTGAGCCAATAGGGCTGAAGTCTGGATGTGGGACTGGGGTTAATTCACAAAGATAAAAACTGCCTTGTATAAGGTGCTTGTCTCCTGAGAAAACTTGACCTTGCCTAAAGCCTGCTGTTCTCCTTCTACCTCCTCCAGAGCTATCTTAGAGTCACAGGTAAGGTAATGAAATTCAGTGTCCTTGTAAATGGCTCATTAGATGGAACTCATTTTAATGAATTTCATTCCAAATGTGAGACCAGCCTTAAATAATGAAGTAGGAATAACAGATAATGTTTCCTTCCTTCTTTCATCACCATAAAAATTCTGTTCCAAAGTTGTGGATGACATAGAGACACCACTTCCATAGTTATAGGAACTCTGGCACCTTGGAAAGTATAACTCTTATCTGGTTTGGAGACAAAGTGGGACAAAATGGAATCGCAGGGTCTTCAAAACTGCAGGTAGTTCATTGTGGCTTTATAATTGTTTAGTAACAATGGGTTACTCTGGTGAGGATTTGTACTTGGATAACTTAATAGCATTTAATTAAAGATTTAGGACGGAAGGACAATAACAAAACAGTAAGAAAAGCATTGATTACCACACTGGGATGACCTCATTTAACCCTTACAGCATTTCTGGGAAGTGTTTATTATCCCCATCAGGAGCAAGAGTGGCTATCCTAACTGCCGTCACACTCAAGCAGGGGTGTCCAACCTTTTGGCACCTCCAGGCCACACTGGAAGAAGAAGACTTGTCCTGGGCCATGCATTAAACACACTGCAACATGTAATCACATAAAAATCTCATAACATTTTCAGTAAATTTACAATTTTGTGTCGAGCTGCATTCACAGCCATCCTGAGCCGCACGTGGCCCATGGGCCACGGGTTGGACACCCCTGTGTCACAGTTCCCATATTCTGTATACATGGGCCAGCCTTTCCAAATGGAGGAGCCAGAAATTACTGAACCAATTGCCAAAGGGTTGGAAGATTTCCTCCAAAATATTAAGATCTTATTTATTTATGATATAATATTAAACATATTTTACTAGTTAGAATGCCTCCAAGGGTCACCACGTTTAAATTTTATTTCAAGTGTTTTATAACTCTTTAGTCTTAAAGTCTAGTTGTTAACTTTTAATCTGGGTATTAACTTTGATACAATTCATCATTTCAATTTTCTCCTCATGGTAATTCAAAGAAATGCTTGAGGTTGTGAAGTGTCTACACTGGGGACTACGTTGCTGATTCACCCACCATCTTCAGGACAACCAAAACACTGGCCGTAAAACAGAATAAAAGCTGACTTCTAGAAGGCTCATTTCAACTGTTTTAGTGGATTGCAAGATCGTGGACGACCAAGTATTTATTGTTCACTTCGGAAAGGTTTGGAGCAGTGAGATTCCCTCTCCCCTGGGCTGAAAAGCAGCAGTGGGAAGAGGAAAGAGTGGGGAACCACTTCGACTTCGGCTTGTCTCATCACACCATAGTACAGCCAGCCTGTCTTACACCCAGCTGGTGCCCCAGAAAGAACTGTTTCTGTGACTAAGTGAACATTTCATGACTGGCTCGCAAAGGAATTTTACTCACCAAAAGGTTGCTTTCAAAATTAAACGACCTGAAACTCTTTACAGAACTATATATTGTTTTAAGCAATTGATGTTTTAAGTTTAATGTTGTTAATAAGTGAATGAAGAGTTAATAAAAACTCAAACTCCCCTGGGCTAAAAAAATGTTAAACAAATATAAATAAATTGAAGTAATTAGTTTTAACTTTTTATTTTCTTAAAATAACATCTAAGTGTTAAAACCAGCTTAGGATGGTGAAAATTTAGGATAATACAAAAACTAATTCACTGAGGATGTCAAGTGGTGCCCACTGACAGGATTTTGAGTAACCCACAGAAACTTTAAGCTTCTAATAGGCATATATTTTTCATTTGAAGATAAAATTAGAATTGCAGGCATATTTGGGAGGGAAATCATTCTGGAAGCTATAAAATCATATTAAATAATTTATATCAAGGTCATTCTAACACTGATCAATGGCTTCACACTCTTTTAAATCCATTGGAATTCAAACACACACACACACACACACACACACACACACACACAAATCACCTTCTGGTGTCTGGGATATCATCTGGTGGTCTGTGATGAATTCATTTCCAGACAAAGCTTGGGCCAACTAAAAATGTCAATCAATATGTTATGCACCTTGTCATTGTTTTTCACAGGGTCCTAGGATCCAGGCGCAGTTAGTTGTATCATCAGATTCAACAGCCTTCTTAACTGACATCCTTTCCTTCTCCCTTTTCCTCCCTGCTATATGCTGATGCTTTTGGTTGACCTTTCAACTTGGACTTCATGTCCTTCACACATGTCATAGTTAGTCTTCAAAGTGAGGTCCCAACTTACTGCTTCAGATGTTCCAAAATGTATACCTACCTGGATATTTATGGATACCATATGCTTGTATTATTGCCAGAAGTATTTTTAGCCTTCCTTATGTATAAGATTTAATGAAAAGAGTGTCAAGTTCTATTGAAAACAAATTTATCCAGTAATTCCAAATACAAAAGACCTAAGAAAGACAACTCTGGTTCGAGGTCAAAGAAAACACAATGATGAGGATGGCAGGGTGAAGGCTTCCCATCCACTTACTCATTAGCTTTTCTGGTGGAATCTTAAACAGGAGGCCGAGCTTCAGAGATAAGAATGTAATGTGGTCTTCACCATCCTCTACCCTTATTTTTTATCTCATGTTACTCTTACCCATACTGATTAATCCCAACCGTGATGTTTGGCAGTAGATGGAACATGTACAGACTTGATGAGATGCTGCCAGAATGATGGGAAACAGGCTAAAATCGGGGTCATTTCCCACCAGCACCAGAGTGAGCTTGTGACACAAATGAGGGCACACTGCAAAAGGACAATTTCCCCTTCCACAGCAGTTTTTGTTGGTGTTATTATGAAATCATTTCTGAATTTGACCCGAAATATTATCATGCTTACTAATCCATAACTTAATTTCATATTGAAACAATTTCTTTGGGATGCCTTATATGTTGCCTTTTATTCAGGTTTAATTTTGCAAATTTGTCCTGGGAGAATTGAGAAAGGATAGCTTAACAATTAGGAAATGCCTTAGGTATATTTAGAAATTTCATTCACTGATGTAAAAAATTGTAGTAACAATGATGGATTCCATGGCAATTCTTTTGAGGAATAACATATTTAATGTCTATTGCTTTCAAGATTTATACTGGGTGTGAACATTCACTAGCAGTGGTTGGAAACCCTCTTATGTGAAGGATATGTGAATGAACTAGAGAAGGGAAAATTATTGCAAGTAAAATCCGAAGTCCTCCCGTCCTCTTAGAGGACCTCTCAGTCCTGCTCTTTCCTCTTGTCTCCCCCTCGCTTTCTCTGCTTCAGTCACGCAGTCCTCTTTGCTGTTCTGTGAATAAACCAAGTAGGATCCCACTAGTGTTTCTTCTTTTCTGATATGCTCTGCCCCAAACATAGGAATGGCTACCTCGTCTCTTTGAGTCTTTGCCCAAATGTCACTAGCTCAATGATGTTTGATCTTATCTGCAATTTGTTGCCCCTCCACCACTCCCTTCTTCTTCTAACCTGGTTCTTACCACCATCCAATATATACTATACTTCAGTTGTTTATTATGTTGATTGATATTGTTTCTCTATATCTGCTAGAATGTAAGCAGTGTTATATTTTAGTTCACTGATATATATCCCAATGAAAAAGTACCTGGCACTTAATTCTCTAAAAAATGTGCTGAAGAAGAAGATAAAACATCTGAAGAGTGATTGTGTATAGATAGCAGTGGAGTGCTCCAGAGGGCAGAACTAGGATTTATGGATAGACACAAAGGAGGCAGATCTGGGTTCAACATATAAATAACTTTCCAAATAAAGGGGCTTTCTAACTTTGACATGCAACAAATCACCCGCAGAGCTTGTTAAAAACAATGGGGTCTGGACCTCAGACTTCAGCAGAACCTGCAAGAACTAGGAAGTAGAATCTGCAGCAGGAGAGGAGGGTCATAGATCACTGGTTTTATACTCAAGTTCAAGAACCACTGTCCTAAATTCTCAATTACTGAAATATTCAAATAGAGACTGAAAGACCAAGTGTCAAAGACATTTAGGGAGAAATGTGTATTATCTGTATTGCAGATGAAGGCTGGGCTTTACTGTATGATTTTATCAGATTAACTTCAAGATTGATTAATATATTTTGTGCTATAGTATTGAGAACATGTTAACTTTACTTTCTATCAGGCCTTGCTATGAGGTTGGTATTTACGTCTCTTAAGAGGAATAGAAATACAGCTCTAAGAAGAATCTCATATTTCTTAACATTTAACTCTTATGTGGAAGTCTCATTACACATAAGAATATATATAGATTGGAAATTTCTGACTTATTTTTGAAGCCACTAATATTTCACTTAATGATGATAACTGCAATTTACTCTTAATTATGTTTGGAATCCATAATAGGACTTCTAGTAAGTAATGCTTAATTCAAAAGAGGGTAGAATGATCTGCAATTGAGAACAACCCTAAGTGAATATTCAACCTTAAATTGAACGTTCTTTTTTCATTTAGGAAGCCATATATAATGTGCAAAATATATTTTCACTATAAAATGAAAAAAATTAATTTCAGAAAAATGCAGGCTGCCTTCTAAACAGTGTTTTATGGAGGTATCACGTGAAACTGAATCACGATAAAATGACAAACAAAAACAAAAACTTGGCATGAGCATGCGCACAACACGCATCAGACCTCTAGCAACCAAACTCCTCCCCCACACCCTCGAGTCCCTTCGTGTGCCCTCTGGTGGGTTAGAAGAATCAGAAGATTCAATTCTCTGTTCTCTAGTTGGACGCAATTCCCTAAATTGATTTTTTTTTAATTCACAACTATCTACATAGCTTTTTTGTGTATGTGTATAAGGATATTTTAAATTAGTCTGTTTAAGCAGGTTTTTAATGTTTCCCATAAGTTGTGTGGTAATTATTGAAAAACAGTTAGTGCTATGAGGAAAAATTATCACTTGTGTGTTTTACTGTATTTGAGTATATTTTTCTGATATACTTTGGATGAAAATTAGGATACCAAGAATTGGCTATATTAAAAAATTATAAGTGAATTTACAATAACATTCTTATTGTATAATCAATTTTTAGTTTTAAGCATTTTGTCAAAGTAACTGCAAAATACAAAAAAAAAACTCAAAGGGACACTCACCTGCCTCACAATTTTCAATCACAATCCCTTTATACAGGTGGTGGCTGAAGGACATCTTTACCTCCGCCCCTTCCATGTGAATGACCAAGAGACCCGTGGTTGTCCGAGTGGGGACCCCTTGGTCCATAACTTTAAGCTGCAGCCAGATCGGAAAATATCCTGAAGACGGGTTTTGCTGAAGCTGAATCTCTCCTGTATATTTGTTAATAGAAAACATGGACTGGGTCTCTGCAAAACTAAAAATGACAGTTCCATTGGGCCCCAAGTCTGGGTCACTGGCTCTCAGAATGGCAGTCGTCTGGTTTATAGGTGACTGAGGGGAAAGAAAAACGTCAAAGGGGTTCTGTTCCCAAACTGGATCATTGTCATTAATGTCAGTGACATATACTTTTATAATTACTGTGGTACTTCTGGAGCCCTGGACGCTACAGTCTCTGGCCACTGCCTTGAATGTATATTGAGATCTGGCTTCTCGGTCGAGTGTATGGCCCGTTCTCAGAGTGCCTGCCACAGGATCAATGGTGAAAGCACCAGAAGCCTCATCTGTCAGAGAGTACACAGTTCGCCCATTCAGGCCTTCATCCTTGTCCACAGCGGCAAGCACAAGAACCACCGTACCCACTGCAGCATCTTCTCTCACGGAGGCCTGGTAATGAAGTGCGGGAAAGGAAGGGCTGTGGTCATTGTCATCCAGGACTCTAAGTTGCAGCTGCACTATAGAGCTCCGCGGTGGATCCCCCAGGTCAGAGCACAGGATGACAAGGGCAAAAGTGTTGACTTGCTCCCGGTCCAAAGCGCGAGTGGTTGAGAGTTCTCCTGATGTTTCATTAATAGCAAAGTACTCATCGGTATTTCCATCTATCAAAGAAAACAAATTCAAAATTCACTTGAATTAAAAAAGTAGCTGCCCTTAGCTAGCAATATATACATATATATTCATTGATTCATTCAACAAATATTTATTTCCTGATTACTTCATCCCAGTGCTTTTGTAAGTACCGAGGCTGTAACAGTGCATGTGAATGATAAAGCCCCTATCCTCATGAAGCTTCTGTTATCAGGGTTGAACAAAATAATAGAATTCAGTATCTATCTTAATTCATTTGATAATTAGAACATCTGCTTTGACTGATTTGTAGAAGTATGATTTTCATGGACGTGCATCTACAACATTTATATTCATATATTTTCTTTTTGAGAGGATTAAAATGTATATTTTATATAAAATAAAACAACAGTAGGCAGGGATAAGAGATAGGATGAAATGTCTATTTTTATATATCAATCATGAATTAACAGATTGATAGCAGTAATTTTCCCAAAAATGACTCGCTACAGATTACAAGGCACTTATATGACAGTAATAAGCTCTCTTCTGCATTTCCATGCACTTTGTGCACGAATCATGGAACACTTCTGTTAGAGATAGTGAAACACTTGTCTGTTTCTTCCATAACATAAGCAAGGAGAGTGTTTTGTCTCTGCATCCTTCAAAAACATCTTTCTTGTATTATTATCCATGTACTAAGTGGAATAAAAGTTAAAACTGAACACAGGACAAAAAGTTTTCAAAGACATTTGAAAGTCACCCTGAACATTAGTCAGGAGGAATGTGGTTCAATATCTTGCTGGCCATAATCGTTGATGAGGCGCACTGCTCCCGATAGTGTGGAAATAGAGTGGATCTGCCAAAGGCCATACATGGGTATGAAGTAGACTGGCATGCAGAGAACACTACAGTCATAGGTAGTGCTGGGGACTGAGGAGAAGGAATTTGCATGTGTATTTCTTCATAAGGCATGGGTAACTCGTACCAAACAAAGGGATGACCAGACAAACTACATTTATGTGGCATTTGTGGGTGATAAACATACATTCACTCAGCAAACATTTAAGGAACACTTTCCATATACCAAGTATGTCCTGGATGCTGGAATATGAGGAGAGCAGGACATGATCCCAGGCTCCAAGAGTTGATAGTGAGGAGTGCATGGGGTCAGTGCCTGGACATTTAAGTACAGTGTGAAAATCCTGCATAAGGGGCTCAGGATGCCCAGTGGAAGGGCACACAGTCCTGTGTTATCATGGGCAGGATATGCTCATTAGAAAGAGTGACATCGAAACTGAGTCGCAGAGGGGGAGAAAGGCCACACATTTCAGAGAGAAGGAAGAGCACGAGGAAGAGGGAAGAGCATGTGTGAGGTCCCTGGAATAGGAGAAGTTAATGGCTGTGAATGTTTTAGTGAACACAGGGCCCCCTGGTACTTGAGTGTTAGTAGGAAGAGGGTTTGCAGTGGATTTTGGAGGTAAGCAGAGGGTCAAATATGAAGTGCCCTGTGTACACTGCTAAGCAGTTTATACTTTATCTTAAAATCCACGGGGCGTCCCTGAGGGACTGCAGACAGGAAAGTGTCATGAACCACATTTCTGTTTTAGAAAGAGTCCTGGGCAGCAGCATCAAAGCCTGATTAGAATACAGGAGGTTCTGAAATCATAGGTGCAGAGAGGAAGTGGCCACATTATGGAGGAGGAAAAAAAAGGAGTAAGGCAGGAAGGATTCATGATGGGCTCCGGTGTTTAGACCAGTTCTTGTGAGGTCTGAGTGCTCTCAGGGTTATATGACGCTTCCAAGGAGTTTCTGGATGCACGCCCTTAAGAATTCAGGGTGCAGATGATTTTAAGAAGCTTGAATGTGAAGGAAAGAGACAGTGAAAACATCTAGGGGGGATGTTTTTCAAGATGGGAAAGGCTGGTAAAAAGCGATGGGAAAAGCCAGTAGGGAGGAAACATTGGCCATGAAGGAAAGGGAAGGGCATGAGCACAGAGGGGGAACATCCCTGACACCACAGAAGAAGAGAGGCGCAGTCTGGACATTGTTTGTGATTGGCCCTTGACAAGGTGAATGCAGAAATGGGGAGTGAGCATTTAGAAAATTTTATAGCAACTCAAGAGAATAATTTTATGTCTGCATAATACAATAATAGTTCTTAAAAACTGGGGTTTGCATTTTTCATGCCTTTGATTCTTTTCCCCAGTAACTCACACTTATTGTATTTTATAAAAAGTATCAGTCACAACAGATTAAAAATTTTAAAAATATAAACCACAGATAATTTGAGAAGTTTTAGAAAACAAGTGGAGTTTACAGAAGAGGAAAATATCTATTCCTCTGATATAGGAAGGAAGAAATAAGAATTGGACTTACTAATATAAGTTACTAGGAGGGAGTATTATTCTTTGGGATGGCAGTATGATATACCTTTATCATAAAGAAATAATATAAGTATTGTTCAATACAGAATTTTTATAATAGTAAGACTGTCCAATATCTAAATGACCACCAAAAGGGATGAGTGAAATAAATGATTTTATGCATATGCATAAGAGACAGCATTAGAAATATATATTCACTGACATGAAAGATTTACACAGTATATTCATTTAAAAATGAGGCAACAAACTAGTGCACATAAATTTTCTGATATATATAAAAATGGTGCTGTAATTCACTGAGGTTCATGGAACAGTGTTTTTCAAAATACCAAGTGAGTTATCTCTGCAAGGCATAAGATTTTTTGTTATTACTTTTGTTTTTTAGAAATTATATATATATGTATATATTCTACAGCAATGATATATCATTTTATAATCAGGGGAAAAGGCAATAAAAGTGTTTTTTTTGGAGTAAAATGGGTGGTACAAAGAACATAGCTCGATTAAAGAATTTATAGCATGAGAAAGTGATAGCTTCCAAAAGCCAGTCCTAAAACTTCGTTTACAAGACCTTAAAGCAGCTTCTCTTCATCAGAAGCAGTCCCGAAACACTACTCTCTCCTTAGCCCCTTTCATTCTGTGTACTCTGACGTATGCTAAAAATCAGATTCCTCAATCTCTCTTTTTTTAAGATGAATAAGATATCTCTCTCTCAAGATGACCGTGCTGATGTGGAAGTTATTTTGTCAGAAATGCTCATGCCTCCGATCCAACGGGAGCCATGTCACAAAACTATCTTTTAGGGAAGAAGTTCCTAAAGATCTTGACCTTTGTGGGATGGTGGTAGGTCTGAAGTGTCACACTGCTATTCAGACCTGGGAATCGTTTGCCCACTCATGTGTTCTAGGTCCATCTAGAAAGGCCTGGAAAAAGTCGGAATTGCTCCAAATAATAAAAATAAGTGATTATAAGAGAGAAACAAAAAAAAAGGCTACCGGTTCCACCTGTACATCCACTAATGTTAAGTAATTTAGGGCAATAAATTGCATTGTCCTATGGGAAAATTTACACGAGTCGTTAAGAGCAGTGGTTCTGGATGGCTGTAGGAAGGAGGCAGAGAGGAAACCCAGGGCACCAATCAGTTCTAACTGGGTGTGTGTTTTGCTGACACTGTGATAGACTCCAAATACAGAATAATCACCATTCAGTGTGTCAACTCGGTCAGTGTCGTGGGGGGAATTTTAATAAAGAAAATACTTACCGATTATATGATACTTGATGGCTCCGTTATTGCCGGTATCCATGTCAAAGGCCAAAACAGTGTAGACAACCCCTGGCTCTTGGTTTTCCAGAACCTCAATGTCGTGGGTGGGGACAATAATCTTCGGGGTGTGATCATTTTCATCTTCCACAGTACAGAGAATGGTTGTGGTGCCAGACAGTGAAGGGACACCCCCGTCTCGTACACGTACTGACACAGAATGAAAAATGGCACAGGTTGAGGCTGTTAATCCATACCTGAAATGCACTGCCCTAACCGGACAGCACCAGGCCAAATTAACCCGGTGGCACTAGGTCAATAATGTTTTATTTAAAGATGTCCTACTGATCCGTAAAACTTCCTACTGCTGGTGCTTGTTTGTTTGTCTGTTCATCACAGCCCAGGGATCCCTTACCTCGGAGGGTGAAGACTTCCTGAAGTTCTCTGTCAAGTGTGGTGGTTGTTACCACCTCTCCAGTGTCAGGATTTATCTCAAACAGTCCAAATGATGCACCTGGCATGATTTCAAACTGAAGCTTGGAATTGATTCCTTAAGGAAAATATAAATAAAAATTTTAGCAATCATCCCTTTAGAATCCATTCTTCTGTTCTCCTATTCTTTTTCCTATGAACATAGTAGGTGATAGATGAAAAAGGCAAGATGCTTAAACAACCTTCAAATTAAAGTTAAAAAACAAACCAAAACAACTGTCTTGGCTGCTCTTGCCAAATAAAGGCCTCATGAGCCAAAATGCTTGCTTTTCAAAAGTCTTATGAGACTTCCCCACAGTGAATGCTTAAGATTTTTTCCCTCCCATAAAAAATTTCTTATGAGTGTGCAACTCTCCAGCATATTCCTAATTACTCTTTCCAACACCCCGATTGCGGCTTCACGACATAACTGTAAGCTACGGGGCAAAGGACAGTTTCCGTGAACTGGCCTCCTATCTCCAAGCTTGTGCGCAGTTGTGGTGCTCTGTTCTTCTGCCAGTGCAGACGGTGAGCTCTAAGAGTCGCTTCTCTGCGCATTTTGTTTTGTTTTCTACTTAATATTCGCTCTCCTTCTGGAGTGAGAAACGCTGCATTGCTACATACTTTGAAAATACTTCTTCCCATTTTTTTTGTGGTTTCATTTCTCCCCTGAGAGCAGAATCAAGCCATTTCCCCGTGGGTTTTGAAGACCTTTCATCCCACTAACTTGAACAGGTTTATCCCGTGCCGTTGTAGCTTAGTTGCACTTTACATAAGTTCCTTCCAATCACTTTTCTATGCTCTTTTCTTAACTGACAAGAATCTCGGCACAGATATAATACTTAGAATATATGACTTTATTCTTTAATAAAAGATGAAATGTTGTTCTTTGTTCTCAACAGCAACAAAAGAATTTAATGAACACATCTCCATCTTGCTAGTCTTAAAAAGTAAGTTTCACTATGATCCAGTGAATATAATATAGGAATGAGAGCTGGAAGGAGTGGAATATCATGCAGTTTTATATAAAAATAAACATACATGTCTTCTTACTATGTCCCTTGAAAGACAAAAGATATTTGAGATAATCTGCAGGCATTTGAATGACATTTTTAAAAGTCTAATAAGATAGGATCAACATATTTGATATGATATGGCCAGAGCTTACCAAAATATTTCATTCTATCACTAAGTGTTGCTCATAATATTACATTAATGATCCTTTAATAGCATGGTGATTACTTTCATCTCATAATGACCACATAATCTTTCCTCTAGCCAAGACAGAATTCCTAAAAATTCCAGGTTGTTACTCCTGTCTGTCTCTTCCTACATTATGAAAATGGGAACAGTACCATTTTATACCTACTTTACTTTTTTCTTGAATATTAGTTGGGCAAAACTAGATGACAAGCTGATCTGCCAAGGAGCTCAAACAGGTGATCCTCTGCCTACAGGGAACAGCACCTTTTAATTTTTGGACCTTTTAGTTTTAAAATAAATTTACTCACTTATTATATGTTACATACAATATTATATAGTAAATACTATATACTTTTAATTCCCACCACTGGTCAAACCTAGAAAATATCTTTAAATGTTTTAACATGAACTCAAGTCTTTATATTTCCCCTCCTTCTATTGGTTCTGTTGTTCTCTGATGTGTTTTGCCACTATAACCAGTATCTCCCTGACTTTTTAAAAAACTTTCTGATTTTATTGTTCCTATTATTTGATATAGGTTTTATCTGTAAAATAATTGCTCACTGCCAACCTTCTTGGTGTGTTATTAAAGATAAATAAGGTCTTTCTTTATAACAACAGTTTGCATACATACATTTTCACACTCCAAGCTTCACACCCTTCACAATTTAAATACTGTGAGATAAATTTAAAGTATTTTACTGTGGCTTTTTTGGAACTCAGTTCCTTGCTTCTTCCTCCACACCCTTATCATCCACCAGAACAAAGAGAGCATCACCAAACTTGAAAACTAAGAGAATAAAATAAAATAGAGATTATTTAGTCAAATTCCATTACCTTACTAAGGGATTTGGAAAGCTGGACCTGAGCCTACTGTGCGGTATACTTACAACCACACCCAGTGAAGGGCATGCATGTGCACAGACACGGGTGTGTACACACGTACATCTGCTCTTGACCTCAAGATGCCTTATGATGCCTCCATTTCTCCCACTCTGGGATAACCTTCCTCTACAATTCGTTTCTTTTCCTATCCAGGCCCACCCCATGAATTCTCACACTACCCACCTTGCAGATTTCCTCAGGTCCTGTGGTTTTTTGCAAAAGGCGACCAGCAAAACTCTGACCCAGGATCACTCCAGCCATCTCTCTGCCCTCCTTGAATACCCAGCAGATAACTAGAGCTAGAGGAAATTTCACAACAGCATAGACCGAGGCCACTGAAAGTCCTTGTCACCTGGCCACCTTTCCAAATCTTCTTGGTCACCTCTCTCCCATTTGTGTCTCAGACTCCTGGCTCACTCTCACAGATCCCTCCCTGCCATTTCCCAGATAAAATGGAGGCCCTGGGAAAAGGACCCCTCAACTTCCTGCATCTGTGCTCAGCTCTGTGTTCTGTCTTCTGTCTTCATGGTCAAGTGATTCTTCAAATGCCTTCTTTGGAATTCTCCTACCAGTTCTAATCTTTCTCATTAATTTCCTCCCTAAAATTATATTCTTCTTTAGCTATAAGACTCAAGATTTTTTTCCCTTTCCTTTATAGCCAAGTGTCTTTTAAAAATATTGTCCATTCTCTGCATCTACCTTGAAACCACTGCAATACCTAACTACTCTTTCGAAAGTCACCAATGACCTTCTGGTTATAAAATCTACCTGTCAATTTTAGTTCTTACCTTCAGATATTGTTGAATGATGTTAAAAAAGACAGAAAGGAAGGAACAAAGGCAGAGAGGCAGGGAGTGAGGGAGAGAAAAAGAGAGGAAAGGAGATAAAATGAATTCATTCTCCCTCCCTCCCAACCCAATGGCTTCAGTTGCCACTCATACACAGATGACACCATGTGTTTGCATTGAGCTCCCGTTATTTGGGAGTTTAATTCATGCAGGCACACATGCATGCATTCATGCATTCCTTTATGCAATGCATAGCTCCTGAGTGCTGGGCACTGGAAAGGTACCACTGAATAATAAGTAATTATCTTGACCTTCAGAGTTACCCTCCAGTCGGGGAAGACAATTAAATCAATGAGTTATAGACAATGTGGTACAACATATTAAATCACTGAGGAAGTAGATCAGGGAAGACTTATCACAGGTACATAATTTGTTCATTAATTATTTCACTCAATAAACATAGCGAAGGTGATGGTAAGTGCCAAGGTACATGGCCAGGTGCTAAGAATATAACTGACAGCAAGAAGACAACTTCTCTGCCCTCACAGTACTTATAGTACAGCACTGCATACAGGTAAGTAAGCAGACAATTATGATTCCACCTGATAAGAATGACTGTGTAAGTACAAGTTGCTTTTTGTATAAGCCGAGACCTAATGATGAACAGGATTTAATGGGTAAGGGGGAATAAAGAGTGCTGGCACCCAAGGGTCCTTGTAGGGAGACTGAGAGTCAGAAGGAGAGGAGATAGGACTTCCTCCTCCCATTTGCTGTGATGCCCTTTCACCTGGCTGCAGCAACTGCTCACAGCCTCCAGTGTCTTTGGTACTCCCAGGACCATGCTCTGCAAGGCTCTTGCTGTCATTTTCTTCAGAGGTTCTGATCACCTCAGCCTCTTCTCCTTATTTTCCAGGGTTACCTCAAGATTCCCTTTTCACTAACCCAGCCTTCCAACACCTGTGTAGTAACATCGGTTTTCCTGACTGCACCTGACTGATACAGTACTTGGCACCAGCAGTGGGCCCCAAGTGACAGGAACTCTGGGATTGATTTAATTATGTCTTAGGCCTTGAATGCACTGCTGAGTTCCTTGGCCATGGGAAATGGAATACTAGTAATTCATCACTTGCGATGATATCACAATCAATTAAATTATCACCCATGTTGGATTGCATTAAGTGACTATTAAATGACTCAAATTCCTTAGAGGACCAAATGGTGCTGACTTGGGCCATATGACAGTAAAAAATAATGTGATGTGAGATAGCTATTTCTGAATATACAAGGAACTTTTAGAAAAAAATTATAAGCTAAGGCTTTAAACTCACAGCTCAGCCATAGTCAGAACACCAGAAATCTCTGGGAGCCCTAAAATCAATTTCCCTGAGATCATACCCAAGTTGAGTGGCAGACACAAGAGGTAACTTCTTGCAAGGGGAGGCTTATTGACCAGAAGAGCCATAACTACAGTCAGATCTCAGCGTATTGCAGGCGGTCATGTACGAAACTGACTGAGTTGGAGACAGCTGATTGTTTCAAAAGAACATCAAGTTTTCTAACTTATATTGGAATAAACCTGGGGAATATGTGTGGAAGTCATTTCTAAGGATGTGAAAATAAAGCAGAGCTTTGATTTAGGCTGGATTTATTGATATGGTGTGCTTACCAGAGATTATGAATTTAATGTGTTAGCTTGTATAGCTATGCCTCTTGACAGTTTCTTCAATTGGCTGGATTTGGCACTGGCCTATCATTGAGGTTGACCTTCCCTGTTCTGTACCACAAAGAATTGAAAGTTTAAGGAAATGGGAATGTTATGATGGATTTACTATGTCTGACATGCCCCCCGCATTACATATCTTGAGTTCAGAGGATTCTTCCTTCATAAGGACCATTAGAAAGACATTGCTTAGAGGGACACAAGCATCCTTTAAAAGTCCTCTAGTAGTTGTCTCTTTGTAGACTGTAGATGACGGGGGGACACCTTTTTAAAACCAATACTCTACAAAAAATTGTAAGAACTACAGAAGTGATTTATTTTCACCCAGCAAGAACAACCAAGTACTTCAATAGGGTAAACCCTTCCTCTATCCACCATCATCTACTGGCAAAGATTCTGATCATCTTGGCACCCAGTAGAGCATCACATTGATCCACTACGTCGACGACATCATAATTGTATCTGATGAGCAGAAAGTAGCAAGTAACTTAGATGTGTTAAATAGATGCATGCATTAGACCAGCAGTTGGCAAACTACAGCCTGCTGGCCAAATCCAGCCCACCCCTGCTTTTGTAAATTTTTATTGAAACAGAGCCACACCCATTTCTGTATGTATTATCTATTGTTGCTGTTTTGCTGCCACATGAGACCGTATGGCCTGCAAAGCCTAAAACACTTACTCTCTCCGCCTTCACAGAAGAGTTTGTAGAACCCTGTCCTAGAGTAAAGGGTGGGAGTGATAGGAGATGAGGATGGAGGAAAACTGGAGTCACTTCGAAACAACACCTGGTTGTAAAGCTAAAAGACAATAGAACTTTCCCATAGAAACCACAGGGAATTAATAAAGAATTCTGGTCAAGGGAGTGCTCTTTTCAGATATGCTTTTTAGGAAGATTGTTTTTCATGTGATCCCTCAACTGTACGATGCGCTGCAGCCCAGACATTTCTGAAGCAAAACCAGTATTGTGCCTGGTAGATTGAATGAAGGGATAAATAAATGAACAAATTCTGAAGCGTGAAGACAACTTGAAGCAGCACATTTCACAGATGCTTCAGTGTCTCAGGTCCCACAGTTAAAAATATTTACTGAGCTCCTAAGTCATAGATCCTGAGCAGCAGCTAAGGGACCGGGGATGGAAGTGAATAAACTCTGCCCTGGATCCATGAGAAGTTCACAGCCTGATGGACAGGCGGACAAGTAAACAATTATATAATTACAGTACCGTGAATTAAGTGAAATAAGACTACATATCAATTTCAACAGTGATTCTCTCTGGGTGAGTGAGGTCATGAGTGGTCCTTACTCTTTTTTTTTCCTATTTACTATTTCATTAATTCTAAAACTTTTTTTTCACATTTTAACATTTCTAAAACTAGATGCATTTGACAGTGAATGGTGCCTTCGGCTCCGCGAAGTAGGTGGAATGCTCTCACGGTGAAATGTTTCTCCCTGTCCCAAGTGCAGGGTGTTGGATGCAGTTGTTCATCTAGCATGAGGCATTTTCCAAGAAACCGATATGGAGTTTATTCAAGATAAACCCAGATGGAGGATACATTCTTATGGAAGAGAGAAAAGGATCTCACTACAGAATTCCACACTTCTGTATGGCAATCTGCTGTTAAATTATTTTATATTCGTTTTGCCACTCTATCAGCCCGCAGTGCGTTGTCTTCCCTGGCGGGGAGCCCTGTCCTCTCCGCGGCGGAGAGAGGCGTCTGGGGAAGACCCTTGCTCACTAACAATGGAGCTCTTGTTGGTGGCACCAAGTGCTGTAGCAGTTTTAATGTCTTAGTTAAAACCTGGTAGTTGTTTTCCCGTTTTAATATAAGAAAAAACTCCTGTTAGAACTGGTGTGAGTCATACATCATAAACAGTCAGTGCTCAGATTCCCATGGGTTCTGAAGGCCAACACTTTAGGCTTACGTTTTTAAAACTACATGGTAGAATGTTAGAAAACATATGTTAAGCTTTCTGGTATTAAGTAATGTTATATATTATTTTTTAAAATATGTACTACAAAGTAAACCATTCATAAATTCCTGTGATGTCGGTATGTTAAAATATAGACTACGTCATTTAATTTTCATGCATAATCCTTTTTCATTGTTTTAACCCAATAAGCCACCCCCAAAAAAAAAGACCAATGGGAAATATGTTCACAATCACATGCATACACACAAATTCACATGCATTTACACAACTACTTGCTTAACAGATCTGGCCTCATTAAAAAACACTAAGATTTCCAGTAAACTGAAATCATCTCCAAAACACAAGAAGGCACCTGGCACTCAGGAATATGTTAGATTTGTATTTAAAGCACACATAAGTGCAAAGCCAGAAAAACAATAATTTGACATCTAAATTCTCTGTCCAGCAAACCGTAACCTCTAGAATAATGAACATTCAATTCAAGTAACAGGTTGCAAACTACTGGTTCTAAAAGAAAATAACACTTACACTCGGTAACTTGACAGTAAAAATCAGAAAGAATTTTTATGGTAATCATCTTTAGTTGATATATGCAAATTTGAGAGAAATTCTTTCCTCCCTCTTCAAACATTTAAAGCAAAAGTAATCTTTCAGTAGAGTCTATTGCAAAACAATACAATTAAGAAGCAAAAGTAAAGTCAAGGGGAGGAAGCATTGTACACACTTTACTGATTGCTAATCGCACACCATCAACAAGATTAGCACACGTCTGTCTGTGCACTCTGGGAAGTGGTTTTGATGGTGCCCCGAGCCCTGTGTTGTTTGATCTGCATGCACTAACAGAACTTTACTGAACCAGAATTGCGGTGAAACACAAGGCTTATGTATACCCTCCCTTGTTTCTATCACCCTAAGAACCACACTGTGAGAAATGTGCTAAATAAATTCTGCAGGGATGGTTGGGACAAGCAGTTGTTAGCACGCTCCAGTCCTGTGTCTCTGAGCAAAATAAGGAAACTGTTTGATCACACTGCCCCGCTCTGGTCAAAAGAGAGATTAGGTTAGCCCTTGAAAGTTTTTGTAACATCACATCTAAATACAAGTATTTCATCAAAAAACGATGTTTTCCAAAATGGCAATGCATCTGAATGATACACAATTTACATTAAAAGCTCAAGGAAATATATATTTTTACCCCTTTGAAACAGGAGGAACATGCTGTTATTACTAGTATTTCTCCATAGAAACATCTATTACTATTTTTATAAAGAAAGAACAAAATATTACACTGATTATATAATGCCACTTGCTATGCAGAAATGTGAATCTCTGGCTTATTAAACTACTCATATTAATTCAGGTGGGAAAATTTGGCATATGATGTTAATGGAAAATACTTCACTATAATTTTTATAATTATTTTGTTTAAAATAAAAATAGGATATTATTAAAGTTGCTGAAACTTAAATGCTGAAAAGGTCAGTGATATTGAAAAGTAATTCTAAGAAATTCTAGGAATTTACAAATTCTTAGCCAGGGTAACCATTTACTTCAAAGTCATTTGTCTCTACACAGTGGTTGCCATTAACGATAGTAATAATAATAAAAACAGAAGTTAACACATCTATTGACCATTTATTGTGCCAGGCACTTAAAACTATAAATCAGGTATTATTGTTATCCCTGTTTCAGAGATAAGCAAACAGAGGAACAGAGAGGATCGGTAACTTGGTCAAGGTTACACAGCTCAAGTAATGGCAGTTCTAGAATTCAGACTCAGGAAGTCTGGCATCAGCATCCTGTCTCTTCCGTTATGTTACACTGTTCAGAGGGGAACTAACCATTTGCCTTCCTGCATTCAATGTATCTAGTATAGTCTGAAAAAAGTGTGATACCTAGCCTATGCTTCTGCTTATTATCACAATTAAATCAATAAATTCTATGTTAATTAGGTGTGTATCACTCTACCATAAATAATGACAAAGATCAATATGAGACAATGCTATATGAAAGCATGCATTATCTTTACACGTGAATAGGTTTTTTATGAATGCCATTTAAAGAGTTATGAGAAGTCTGAGATGGCTCACAAATGTTTCCTTTTTCTGGGACGTAACTAGTTTAACTTACATCAATTTTTGTTTTAGCAGTAATTACTTAGTTTCCATATTTTAAATTACCTGAATCTCTGTCCATAGCTTCAACCCTTGTGACAAACTCCCCCGGACTTCGGTTTTCTTGAACTGAAGCTCGATATAGGTGCTGCTTGAACACGGGTGCCTCGTCGTTTACGTCCAGAACAGAAATTGTCAGCGTCTGGGACGAAGACAGTGCTGGGGCACCATCGTCCAGCGCCAGAAGGGTCAGAATGTGCTCAGTTTTAATTTCATAATCCAGAGAGCAAGCTGTAGTTAGTAAGCCTGTTTTGAAAGTGGAGAAAGGTAATATATAATAAATATTCTTTAGAATAGCCAGCCTCACTCTACCTTCGTCTAAAACTTCACGATCTTTCTTTGTTAAATAAGAAATCTTACAAAACTAACTTTAAATTGATATATTATCTAAAATAAAATAACATTTTTTTCATCAGAAAAGTCATCCTAATTTAAACTATAAACTATAAGGATGCATGAAAATTCAGAAGTAGTCTATCGTATACCATTATTTACTGTGAAGATTACATCAAAATGATTTCTGTACCCAACCTCTACCTTCATTTAAAAAACTGTCTTCAGGTCAAGGGCAATTCGTGTTTAAAGTGACCAAGTTGCAAAAAGGTGAGTATGGCTACATTCTTTAAGATATTTAGTCTTTAAAAAAATTAGTTTTTGTTATCCTCTCTTCATACTTATTCTGGTAACTGTCTTCTTTATTAACAAAAAACCAGTAAAGACTTTATAACCCAGACACATTTCATGAACAAAGCATGTCTCCATCCTATTGCCATAGAAGCATGTAACTCATTTAAGCAAAGTGTTGTAAAGTCTTGCACACTGTCGCTGTCCATGATTCCAGCTGTCACATGTTTTCTTTTAGGATTGCTGTTTGCTTCTCCAACACACGCTCATCCTGGAAGAACTTTTTGTCAAATAATTAAAGAAGTTTACTGCTTCAGATTTTGTAAAACAACTTTCCAGTAATTACGTATTATTTCATACTTCACAGCCAAAAGCCATTGAAAAATTTGCTATGTCTTCTTTATAAGAAATATGAGCCTTGTGAGAGAAACACAGCAATGCATTCAGCAATCATCATTTTATGTCTTTGAAAAAGGCCTCAACTGAAACAGCCACTGCAATTGTTCAAGATCTGTGATATTCATATTATTGAGGCACAGTTCTAATTTTATCCATCCTCTTTAACAGCCTGAAATAGACCTGCCTTAGCTGTCATGGAAAACATTTTAAGGACTGTTGAAACGGGTCCTTGGAGAGCCCAGTTCTAACAGTAATCAGTAACTAGGTCTGGACTATCTCTCTGTCAGCTGGGCTTTTAGGTGGGATTCACGCATGCCTCAGAATGGAACCATATGTACAGGATTCAATAAATATTTTGATAAAAATGTTCAGCAGTGTATAGCCAGACTATAATCATGACTTCCAAATCCTACACATTCAGTCCCATTCCAAACCATTGTCTTACTAATAGCTGAGCCAATTGGCATACATCTGAGTTTTTTTTCTGAGGCTCATGCAGAAATAATTTTTTTTTTAGAGATTGAGATGGTAGTCCATCTCTTCAATATCTCCTTAAAGTCAGATTGAGGGCAGTTCATTTCCAATTTCACAAGAATAATACTTTATACCTATAATCTTCCATCAAACTACACCAAAACTTTTAGTAGGTGTTATCTGGCAACAAGGTAATAATAAGGCAAGTGCAGTAACAGTGA
Source organism: Tonatia bakeri (assembly GCA_004024845.1). Classification (NCBI taxonomy): domain Eukaryota; kingdom Metazoa; phylum Chordata; class Mammalia; order Chiroptera; family Phyllostomidae; genus Tonatia; species Tonatia bakeri. The sequence goes on from PVIA01004320.1 coordinate 26,100, forward strand.
GTGACACTGCTGTACAGTCCTTGACAAGGAATGCATTTGCAAAAAATAAAATGGTGCAGTTGACATGAGAAGGGTCTTATGCCCAAATCAACTTTGCCATTTAAAAATACTTTATTTCTAGCCCTGGCTGGTATAGCTCAATGGATTGAGCACTGGCCTGAGAAGCAAAGGGTGGCTGGTTTGATTCCCAGTCAGGGCAAATGCCTGGGTTGCAGGCCAGGTTCCCAGTACAGGGCATGTGAGAGGCAACCACACATTGATGTTTCTCTCCCTCTCTTTCTTCTTCTCTTCCACTCTCTCTAAAAAAATAAATTAATTAAATTAAATTTAAAAAATAGAAATACATTATTTTCAATTATTTACAAATGTATGTTTGTAAATTTATGATCTGAAAGATAATTTTCCATGCTAAAGCTATTGAATAATGCTGTTGACTAGTTGCATTCTACCTTTTTGCATTTTTGGTACCTTCTCCTACCCTGTGAGGGCCCACAATGGGGGCAAAGAAGATGAATCCATGTAGATTCATCCCATGAAATGTGAGCTAGCCACAAAGCATAGGCAATATTAACAAACAGGCCAATTACAGTTGGTTCTCTGAATACAACTTCTGTGCCTATCAATATATAAGTTAAAGGCAAAATCAGGTCACATTTCTCTGAAGCTTGTTCATTTGGAACTGTCATTCTAACAGAGGGACATGAAAAGGAGAGATGTAAGCAAGTGATCAGAAGCTTTAATCAACAGTGACAAATACCTGATGACTTATCGAGCATAAAGGCCATGTTTTCATTTCCTGAGAGAATACTGTATGTCACTCTTCCATTCCTTCCTTCGTCGGGATCTTGGGCAGTTATGTGGTGCACCAAGGAGCCCACTGTGGCATCCTCTCTGACATGCGTGGTGGGGAAAGACATAAAAGTGGGGCTGTGATCATTTACATCCAAAATCACCACCTTTGCCACCAGCGATCTCAGCCGCCGGTCTGTCACATTCACAGCCTGGTCGGATGCAGTTATTGTCAGGACTACAGTCGGAACTCTCTCTCTGTCAAGGGGGAATGCGGTGACTAACGTGCCGAAGGAGGGGTGGATGAGAAATGGATTGATTCCGGGGCGGTGGGATTCGATGAAGTATTGGATTCTACTGTTCAGAAAACTGCCATCTCCATCTTTGGCATTGAAGACGTGCACCAGAGTTCCTATGGGGACATTCTCCTCTACGCTGATCACAATGAACTCATCCCGGAAAGATGGGGAATGGTCATTCTGGTCCTCCACATCGATACTGAGGAAGACGGTGCTGTACAGGGGAGGGGTTTTGCTATGGTCTTTAGTAACCACCCTGAAAAGATAATGAGATGTCATCTCATAATCGAGTTCTTTAGAAAGGAACAAGTCCCCCGTCAAGCTGTTGATTTCAAAGTGACCATCCTTGTCCTCTGCAGCGATACTAAAATGTATTTTTCCATTATGATGTTGTTGGAAGTGATCAGGTGACTTTACCAAGCTCATTAGTTTTGTAGGCTTCAAGTTCTCTGGTATAACTAAATGTCTAACATTCTGAGAAATGGTGGCTCTCCCTCTGGATAGTGGTATCACCTGAAATAAGAATTAAAAAGAGTTGTTAACCTGAGGTATTTTTTTAACAGTTGAATCAGTACATGTGATGATGTTATTTTGGAAAATAGTTCCTTCTATTTGTGTGAAATACATATGTTAAGCGGTGATAAAATTTATTTTTATTATATAATTCCAGTGTGCCTGTGGTGATTGAAAATTGCATTATATCCGGGAGATAAGGAAATACAAAATTTTCCACTTCCTGTTTGTTCTAATGTGTGAAATGATATACAGCCTATGTTGGTGTGGCCACACTATATAGTATAGTGAAGCTGAACAGCAGTCTTGTGATTCTTTAGTAAGAATGTGGAATAGCTAGTTCTTCCAATTACTCTAAATCCTAGAGACCAATACATCCATAATGACAACATCTGTGTTCATTTAAGAATCGTGTGTCTTTGTTTATTTGCAACCAGGGACTTGAGGAATTACAATATAGAATTTTCTCCTAACACGCATCCTCAATCAATAAAGAATATAATTTGGAAACAGAACTCTTGGGGCTATATAGTCTTGATTTTTATACATGCCAATATTAATATTACTGATTTTCATGCACAGGAACAAAGAAATGGCTATGCACAGTCATCTTATTTTTGACTTGCTGGTGTAATTTTTTCCTAATATGAAGACTTCCCACAACTTGTTGGCTCATTCTGATTAAAGTAACGCCTTAGAATATAGGTCCCAAGTGACTTTCCTAAGTTTAAAAATTATTACAAAAAAAAAAACTATGTGATTTATTATCGACCATTTGTTTATGTAAAAGTTTCTCTGACAAATTTACCAACTCTTTGCAACTAGAAAAAAGTAAAAGAAAAGACATTTTTTGTTGTTTATTAAAACAAAGCAACAAATGCTTATACAGTTATGAAGGTAAATATCTTCTCAAGACCTGTGCAAAGTTCAAATAAAAATTTATTTGAGCCTAATCATTTCTCTAGTGATAATAAAAAGGCACACATATGTGCAATGCTTTCTAAAAATAGTATTCATATATTTAGTGTATCTTCATTCTATACAGATGTATATAAATCAAATGGCACCTTAGAATACCCTTCCACCTTTTATGTTGGTGACAGAACATTACCTGAATATTAATAATGGCCTGTCCTTGAAGAGGAGGCACGCCCTGGTCTGTGGCAATTACAGTCATCCTGTAGGAAGGTCTATAATCATATAGAAGTATTGCGGTTGTTCTGATTTCACCACTGTTGGTGTCGATCTTGAAGTGATCAGACCTATCTTCTATACACACACACACACAAACACACACGCACAATTAAGAAATTAATGTTAATTGACAATGCAGAAAACAGAATTAATTAATCCAAATACATCTGTGATTATTTGGAAGATGTATTTGTGTTAAACTCTGTGAGAGAATAAACATAAAAAGTAATACTAAAAATGTACACAAGAAACAGAACAGATGTTTTTAAAGTTTAGTATGGAATTTTAAAACATATAAAAAAATAGACAAAGTGATATAATGAACTCTCATGTGTCTATCACATTGCTTCAATAATTGTCAACTCACGGCCAATCTTAATTTCCCATTCATATATTTCCCTTTGCTATTCTTTCCCGGTGTGTGTGTGTGTGTGTGTGTGTGTGTGTGTGTGTGTACACACACATACATACACACATATTTTTTTTTTTTCAGAAAGAGAGGGAGAGAAACATCAATGTGGGGTTGTCTACCACACACTCACTCCTGGGGACCTGGCCCACAATCCAGGCATGTGCCCTGACTGGGAATTGAACTGGCAACCCTTTGGTTTGTAGGTCGACACTCAATCCACTGAGCCACACCAGCCAGGGCCCAGTGTATTTAAAAATTATGTTTATACTCTACTGTAGTCTATTGAGTGTATAATAGCATTATGTCTAAAAATGTATGTATATTAACTAAATAATAATTTATTGCTAAAAAATGTTAACCATCTACCAGGGTGTCCAACATTTTGGTGTCTCTGGGCCACGCTGGAAGAAGAAGAGTTGTCTTGGGCCACACATTGAATACATTGTGACAAGTAATCACAAAAAAAATCTCTTAATTTTTAAGCAAATTTACAATTTTGTGTTGGGCCACATTCACAGCCATCCTGAGCTGCATTTGGCCCATGGGCTGCAGGTTGGACACCCCTAATTCAGCAAGTTGTAATATTTTTTCTGGTGGAGAGTCTTGCCTGATGTTGATGGCTGTTGACTTATCAGCATGGTGGTTGCTGAAGGCTGGGGTGGCTCTGGCAATTTCTTAAAATCAGGCAACAATCAAGTTCACTGCATTGACTGACTCCCTTCGTAAACAATTTCTCTGTTGCATGCAATGCTGTTTGATAGCATTTTAGCCCCAGGAAAACTTCTTTCATAACTGGAGTCAATCCTTTCAAACCCTGCTGTTGCTTCATCAACTAGGCTTATGTCATATTCTAAATTCTTTGTTGTCCTTTCAACAATCTTCAAAGCATCTTCACAGGTGTAGATTCCATCTCAAGAAATCACTTTCTTTGCTCATTCATAAGAAGCAATTCCTCATTTGTTCAAGTTTTGGCATGAGACTGCAATAATTCAGTCACATCTTCAGGTTCCACTTCTAATATTAGTTTCTTGGTATTTCCACCACATTTCCAGGTACTTCCTCCACTGAAGTTTTGAACCCCTCAAAGACATCCATGAGAGTTCTAATCAGCTCCAAAATCTTGTTAATGTTGATATTTTGACGACTTCTCATGAATCATAAATGTTCTTAATAGCATCTAGAATGATGAATTCTTCCCAGAAGGTTTTTCATTTATTTTCCCAGATCCACCACAAGAACCACTATCTATGGAAGCTATAGCCTTATGAAATATATTTCTTAAATAATGACTTAAAAAGTTAAAATTACTTTTTGGTCAATGGGCTGCAGGATGGATATTGTATTAGCAAGCATAATTAGCAAGCATAAACACAACAATTAATCTCATTGTATATCTCCATCAGAGATCTTGGGTGACCGAGTGCATTGTCAATGCGCAGTCATATTTTGAAAAGAATCTTTTTTCCTGAGCAGTAGGTCTTAACAGTGGGCTTAAAATATTCAGTTAACCATCATGTTGTGAATACATGTGCTGCCATCTGGGCTTTGTTGTTTTGTATTTAGAGCACAAGCAGAGTAGATTTAGCATAATTCTTAAAGGCCTCATGATTTTCAAAATGGTAAATAAGCATTGGCTTTAGCTTAAAGTCACCAGCTGCATTAGCCCCTAATTAGACAGCCTGTCCTTTGAAGCTTTGGAGTTAGACCTTGACTTCTCCTCTCCAGGTAGAAAGTGCTAGATGGCACCTTATTCCAACTGAAGGCTGTTTTGTCAACATCGAAAATCTGTTGTTTTGTGTAGCTATCCTCATTATTATCTTAAGATCTTCTGAACAAGTTGCTGTAGCTTCTATATCAGCACTTGCTGCTTCACTTTATACATTTATGTTAGGAAAACAGCTTCCTTTCTTAAACCTCATGAACCGACCTCTGCTAGCCTCAAACTTTTCTTCTGCAGCTTCCTTACCCTTCTCAGCCTTGATAGAATTGAAAAGAGTTAGGGCCTTGCTGTGGATTAGACTTTGGCATAGGGGAATGTTATGGCTGGTTTGATCTTCCATCCAGACCACTGCACTTTCTCCATATCAGCAATAAGGCTGTTTTACTTTCTTACCATTTGTGTGTTCACTGGAGTAGCACTTTTAATTTTCTTCAAGAACTCTCGCTTTGCATTCACAACTTGGCTAACTCTTTGGAATAAGAGGCCGAGCTTTCAGCCTATCTCAGCTTTTAACATGTCTTCCTCACTAAGCTTAATCATTTCTAGCTTTTGATTTAATATAAGAGACCTGAACTCTTGTTTCACTTGGACACTTAGAGGACATTGTAGGGCTATTAACTGGAGATTTCAATATTTTTTGTGTCTCAGGGCACAAGAAGGCTTAAGGAGGTGGAAAGAATAAGGACAGTGGGTCCACGGAGCATCCAGAACACAAAACATCTATCAATTAAGTTCACTAGCTCACCCGGGTGTGGTTTGTGGCATCCCCAAACAATTACAATAGCAACATCCAAGATCACAGAACAAATATAACAACAACACCACGTTACAAACAAAATACAGTTATTATTGTCTAGAATCACCTTTATAGTTAAACAAACAATTTAAAGTTTAGCAAAAAACAACCCACTGACCATCCACTTTAAATGAATAATTTTTAATCATCTGAAGTGTGAATCGACATTTATTGACAGGAAAGTAGTAGTTAGTGGATAGAAAGTGATATTAGTATAACAAAATATGATTATGAATACCAAGCATCTATGAATCTCTATGAAGACTAACTATCTTAAAGTTAGAGTAAATCACACCTAGAAAGTGTCACACATGTACATAATGCATATGTACATGGGAACTTTATGGAGGCAGGCGTGCTTTTGTGTTTTTATTTCAGAACCTACAGACCTCAGATGTGTTCCAGTGATTAACTTTAGTTGACGTTGTGTTTTCACATGATTTTAAAAGACATTCAGTGCTTTGACATGTTTGACAAAAACACTGTAACACATATAACAATAGTGAAAAACTTTAAAATACTGTGAGAATTACCAAAATGTGACATAGAAACAGGAAATGAGCAAGTGTTTCCCAAAATTGTGCTGATAGAGCTGCTCAGCACAGGGCTGCCATGAATCTCACGTTCATAAAACAGATGCAGTGTCTGCAAAGAGCAATTAAGTGAACGGCAGTAAAGTAAGGCATCCCTGCATTAGTTGTGATTTCTATGCTTGTTCTGCTTGCTTTCTTCTCACAGGAATACCGCAGAATACTTTCCCTGAATGTTATACATATCTTCATTCCTATTATATTGGTTTTTTAATCTTATTTATGTTTTGTAGTTGCCTCAATGTTGGAATTGGAGAAAGTAAAAACAAGTATGAATAACATGATTTTTATATTGCTATGCCATATTTTTATATGTCTATACCCCAAGTATCATTTTAGAAGTTGTTTTTTTTAAATTAATATTTCAAACATTCAGAAATATATGATGAACATCTACCTTCCAGATTGATTCATTACCAATATTTCTTAAGAAAATGTTTAAGGAAATGACAGCATTTAAGTACAGAAGAGGACCTGTGTACACTTCTAAACCTCACTGCCCTCCTCCTTCTGTAGATGGCCTCTTTTCTAAAGTAAGGGTTTGTATTTCTAGTCCATATATCCATGAATAATATACAACGTGGTTTTTAATTTATAAACAATGCTATGATCTCAGGATTATACCCTCATTTATTAATCTGCATGTGTGTGTGTTTGTGTGTATCTCTCCATCCCATTATGTTCTACAAGTATGCCAAAAAATATGTTCTCTTCCCAACCCAATTAAAACAGGAACAAAAAATGACACAGATCTCACAGACTAACTGACCCTTGAATGCATGCTAGCCAAGCCCGTTTTTCTTCCCTCCAGGACCAGATTAGAATGGGCTAAGGGTGTAGGGAGAGAAAGCTGAGTGCTGACTAATGGGAGGAGAAATGAAAAAAGGAGAAGGCATCTTGGAAGCAGAGAAGACAACCCAGAGCAAGAGGAGGCTTCCTGTGGCTCTGTGGCAGGCTAATGCTCTCCGGACCACCCACCATGTCTTCCTGTGGGGACTGAACCCACCCCATCGGGGACACAACAGGCCTTTTATTTTGTTCTTCTTTCATGTCTTTGTTAGTAGTTTGCAATTTTTTGCACAAAGGTCTCAAACATCTTTTATTGGAGTTTTCTTGCTTGTGCTCTAATCAGGATGATTCTGATATCAAAAGTTTTGAAACCTATATAATTTGAGGGTCTCTCCTTAAGGAAAATAGAACAATATTACAAATTCAAATTATTCACTGGTTCCCAGCCCACCCTTGAAAGAGCCCGTGCAAGTGAAGGGACCTGAAGCTTCAACTTCATGGTGAATGACATCTTTGAAAACCTGCTTAGTTTTTTAAATGCTAGAGAATTTTGTACAGTGACATTGTTCCCAGAAATTTTGCATCTTGTTAATTCCCATAGCCTGCTTTGGATTTTCACGTAGACAATTTATATACAGGTAAGGCCAATGTTGCCTCTTGCTTTCTTATGTTTTTGTCAAACATGACAAAGCACTGAATGTCTTTTAAAATCATGTGAAAACACAACATCAATTAAAGTTAATCACTGGAACACATCTGAGGCCTGTAGGTTCTGAAATAAAAACACAAAAGCACGCCTGCCTTCATAAAGTTCCCACGTACATATGCATTATGTACATGTGTGACACTTTCTAGGTGTGATTTACTCTAACCTTAAGATAGTTAGTCTTCATAGAGATTCATAGATGCTTGGTATTCATAATCCTATTTCTTTGTACTAATACCACTTTCTATCCACTAACTACTACTTTACTTTCAATAAGTGTTGATTCACACTTCAGATGTTTAAAACTTATTCATTTAAGGTGGATGGTCAGTGAGTTGTTTTTTGCTAAACTTTAAGTTTTTTTAACTGTCAAGGTGATTCTAGACAATAATAAATGTATTTTGTTTGTAATTTGGTGTTATTTTCAATGTTAACTATGTTCCCAGAAGGACAGAGATAGTTAATAAACAAAAGAGAAAATTCTAAAGGCTCTTAACTCTTTATGGGTAGTGACATTTACCTGGAGATACTGAATACACGACTTCTGCGTTGTTTCCTTCATCCAGATCCTTTGCAAACACAGTTGTCACCAACATATTTACTGGCTGACCTTCCAGAACCTGTCAATAAAATAAATGGCTTAGAAATCACTCAACAAAAGTTTTAAAAGAAAAAGCAATGAACTTAAGTGAAAGAAGGCACTACAACTAAGCATTTGAAAAAAAATGATTTTAGGTCTACGTATAATTCAAATGTCTACCATGTAAAAATTACATGGATATAAATCCATGAAAATAATCCACATTACAATTTAAATCTTTTACATAATTTGAACAAATTATCTATAGGAGCTGAACTAATTCTGAGGGGTGAAAAAGGAAATCAAATTAACTAAACAATCTTAGATTTTGAATGTATTTTAAGAATTCTAGCATCTTTTCATTCACCACCCTCTCAGGGTATTTTTTAAAAGGTTGCTGTTATGGTCTAAAATATGCAAAAAGTAAACAAAAATATTTCAGGAAACATACCTCATTCAAGAAAGATAACTAATTAACAGAAACTTTCCTAGAATATTGAAATTTATATCTGGAGTTGAACTCCATGTTTAAAAATCCTACTGCCTAATTAAGTCATGAGATATTTTAATGACATGATTACAATCATAATGATAATATCATATTTTGCTTCAGTAAAATTTTCTTTAAATTTGACTTTGGAAGATGAGTTTAAAGTTATTAACTTCCTTAGCACCCTACACATATCTGAGCACAATTTGAATGTCCAATTTGGTTGTTTGGGAGCTATAGCTTCCAGATTTTTTATTCATATAACCTATTCATTTTTTAAAAGTATGAGCACCTCCAAGATATATGTACCTATTAATTATGTCCATGAACTAACATGTTAATTCACTGTGTACATTATAAAACATACAACATAGCGATGAAAAAGATGAGATAATATAATGAGAAGTTTCTGCAAGTGTCCTCAAAAAGATCAGCTTTTATAATCTCTGGATATATGTCTCTCCACATTAGAGCCACAGCTTGTCCTGCTACCTCTCACTGCCCGCCGTAGCGACATGCACCGATTGTTCGTGAGGAGCTCTGCGCGGAGAGATGCATCCCCACGACTGGAGGCACAGTCCTTGTCTGCGCATGACTGATAACGGGGCCCATGGTGTCTGTATACAAAGGGCAGACCTCCATTAATCATAAAACAGCTGGATGTTAGATCACAAATGGCACTTATAACCATTTTATTTTTTTTAAATAGGATTTTTTTGGACACATGCACAATTGCTAGGTCTTCTAGAAATGAATGCACTGCCACACCATGACTAATTTGATAAATTCATGCTTTTTACCACAAGATGGTGCTCAACACAAATAACTGAGAATACTACAAGTCCATTGCAAGACTATTGCACCCTACAAACCTTGATGTGTAATTCCTTCCCAGGGAAGCACTGTGGGAAGTATGGCCTGTTATCATTGATGTCAGTGACTGAGACATAAACCACCATGCTGGCGTTTCGAGGGGGGGAGCCGTGGTCGGTCACGAGGACGGTCAGCTGATGGTGCACCCGCTGTTCGTGGTCCAGCGCCACCCAGCTGATCAGCTCACCTGAGGAACGCAGAGAACAAAGAGGCTGATACTGTGTACTAACACTCTGGCACTGAGCACCACTTTCAACATCGTTTGTGAAAAGGAAAATCAAACCCTACCAACCTCGGCATGAAGGAACAACTTCCATGTACACCATGTGCATTTGTAGTTTCACTCTACTGTTGAAAGAATTTTCTGAAGTTTCTCCTAAAAATGCCACTTTAAATTTGCCATTCTTCGTATTTCAACTTAGCTACCACCGCCGATCATTTGAATTAAAACTGAATTCATAGAAGCAGATGATCATATACTCTGAGAATTCAGAAATAACTCAGAAGATTTTAAACCACAGCATCTCCCCCTCCGTAGCGCCACATGGAATAACAGAAAGGAGTTCCTCAGCTCCTACATCACAGGCTCTGAGTCCGGGTCCCAATCTCTCCATCTCAGATGCGGAAGGACCTCGCCAGGCGTACTGCCCATCAGCAGCAAATGCATTTGTATGTTTAGAAGCATTCTGTAGGCTGTCGATCATTACCCACATGGCTGCTGTTATCATCTCTTTAAACCAATGGTAAATATCTTCCTGAGAATCACATACATTCCTGTGGCTATGATTTTTATTTTATATATACAGTTATTCATCATCTCACAAAATATATTGTAACGATGGGTATTGACTTCTGAAATACCTCTGGATGGTTTACAACCTGTATTTTACATATTCTTGCTCAGAACTCACTTGTAGGCAATGTTCCTCACACTTCAATGTTGGACACTCAGACACAAAAGTGTAACTGCCTCTACCTACTGTCAAGAGCCATTAGGGTCCAAGTGCTCCGTCTGGTCTGAGCATGTCAGGGGCTACCTCCTTTATTCATGGTCAGGGAGCCACACTCTGAGGCTACGTTTCCTGCTCAAAGCCCTGCAACAAAACCAGGAACTCTGGGCCCTGCACTTACTATAGGAGAGAGACGATCATAGGGGAAATAGATGTAGTTTTCATATTTTCAGAAAAATAGACCACGGAGTAAAATAGAAGACTTGGAAAACCCGCCTAGGAAAGTGAAGAGCGAGCAGGGCCATCCCGCAAAGCTGTGCAGTGTGTACCCTAAGGAGAGGAACCAGATTAGGAGCGAATGGGAGCTGGAATGCAGCTCCCTGGTCTTCTCCGTGAGCCGTGTGCCCTGGGGAAAAGCTCCATCTGCTGGAGGATGGAGGAAAGAGCACCTTTTCCCAATTCACACAGCAGGGTTCTCTGGAATAAGGTTAATCAGAACTGAATTCAAATTCCATTCACTACTGGGCACCGGTGTGATTTACGCAGGCCACGATGAACATGGTATCTCCAGGAACTGCGCCAAGTGGTGACCGCCTCTCATCCCCTTCCAGCTCCGTGGCCTTGGGCACATTACTTGAGCTGTCAGGGTTGGTTTCCCCAGCTTTACAGTTGTACCATGAACATATTTCATTTGTAAGTGGTTTCAGGGATTAAATCAAGTCCTTGTAAATCTATACAATTTTTGAACACTTTTACATTTAATTTTATAATATTTATAATAACATTTTTATATTCCATTCCATAATTAAGTATAAAATACTTGAAAGAACTCACTGTAAGCACCTGTCCTTGGCTCCCTTATCATGAGAGTGGGAAGAGTATGTTAATAAAGTGGCTTTGAAATCTTGGATTGATTTCCACTTTTACATCAATGACACTTATATTTTACAAAATATTATTTGACTTTTTAAAATTTAGAAATGAAAAAGGTTGGTGGAAAAAATAGACTTTACAAAAGGATTTATTCAGTCCAGTCCTATCTCTCATTTAGAATAAGAGCCATGTATTAGCAATATGTGGGTGAGACACAAGAGAAGTACAAATCATTGTAGATAAAATTCTATTCATTTTCACTTCATTTTAAAATCGCAGAACTGTAATCAATATGGTGCATACTAAAACCGTGATTCTAACTGTATGTTTGCACTAATGTTATTAACGAGAAGATTTGGGTTTTGTCAATTCCAGTTTGAAAGGAATAAGGGGAAGCTACAAAATGCTACCTGTATGAGGATTCATCTTGAAGAATTTTCCATCGGACAACAGGAAATATGACAGCTGTCCATTCTTTCCCGAGTCTCTGTCAATTGCTGTAATTTTGCCTATGACCCCTTGGGGAAGGGGGCTCTCCTCCACTTTCAAAAACAACACATCATGCAAGAAGGTAGGGGAATTGTCATTCTCATCCAGAACGTGAACAATTACTGAAGTGCTCACATTGTGTGACAATCTGTCCCCTGGGATCCGGGCAAACACTCTAAAATGATACGTGTGGGTGGATTCATAGTCGAGCTGTCGCTGCAAATAAATCCAACCTGTGTAAGGGTGAACGGCAAACACAGCGGAGTCTGCGCTGGGCTCCAGCCAGTACAGAAGCTGGGAGGTTTCGCGCTGTGGGCCAAGCGGGTAGGCTTGTATTTGCAGTATTTGCGTCGTCAGCGAAAGACACTCACTCACTTCTACTTGATAGACCAAATTTCCAAAAATCAAGGATGGGCTCGATTCTTGTTTCTCGATAACGACTGACAGCAAGAACAGAGAAGCTCGGGGAGGAACGCCGAGGTCCTGGGCCATGACAGTTAGCGTGTGCTTCTGGGGCACGTCACTGTCCAGACTGCCATTGAGGTACACCACTCCCAGCCCGGGGTCAATGGAATAGATGCTGGGGTTCTGGCTGGCAAGGGAGTAGCGGATGAATCCGTTCCAACCGCTGTCCTTGTCTTCTGCACGCGCACGGTACAAGGCTGTGCCAGGCAGTACGATCCTCGGTACTTTTACCTCGTCGGAGGCTTTAGGAAACACTGGGTGGTTGTCGTTGACGTCGATTACAGTTATGTTGACCTCTGTGCTGCTGCAGGCTGGCGGGCTGCCGAGCTGCGCCTGGACGGTGAGCACAAACACGGGCTGCGTCTCGTGATCCAGAGGCTTCTGGGTTCGAATGGTGCCCAGCCACGGGTGAATGGAGAACTTTCCGTGCTCATCGCCAGAAGAGATTCGGTAAAACACTGGCTCTGAGGAATCTGAATTAAAAAAGGAGAAGAAAAAAAAAGGAAAAAGAAAAAAATTAAGCAAGCATTGTATGTCAAAAGAAGGCACCCACTAGGAACACTAAAATCTGAAAATAGAATGTTAATGTGTGTTACATCTACAGAGAATACAATGCAACATCTTACATCTTGCTCAGCTCTCCATAACCTGTGGAAAGTGGACACACGGTTTAACATGCTTTAATGGATAAAGGTAATGTCCAGTGGGCAAAAAGCAAGGCACAGGTTTCACTATCTCTCTTCATCCCTCTTGCATGAGGTAAAATGAAAAGATAGAAAATTATTTGGATGTCTTTTTAATATGTTTGAGGGAGCCAAGTTAAGTTTATGTTGCTGCTTCTCTATTATATCTACCTATGAATGGCAACTCCCCTACACAAAAGCTGAGGGAAGGGACGTGGGGGTGGGGGTGGTGCCCAAGGAGGGGACTGGGAGCAGGGCAGAGCAAATAATTCCCTTCTAGGAATCTCTCCTGCAGAGAGACTTTCACAAGTCACATGAGGACATTGCTTTAGTATTATCTGACTAGCAAAGTACTGTAGATCATTCCAATTGATAGAAAAAGGGAAATGTTTTAAAAAAATTTTTAATATATAACCTTCGTTAAATTTTTTCCATTACCATTTTGTCCCTTTATGCTCCTCTCTCCCCAGATAAAACATACTTTACAGCTAAGCTGAAATATCATTCAAACTTTTAAAATGAGACAAAATGATGTACAGTTACCTGCAAAGTTATACAGTAGAAAAAATGCAGTACCAATGATACAGTAGAAAAAAGACATTAGGATATAGTTTCATAAAAAATTTTAAAAGTGTGTGTGTGTTTGGGGAGTAGGCTGTAGGAGCTGTATACTTTCCACATTATGAGGCGGGTCTTCTTTTGGTTTTAAATTTTCTTTTAAAAGTACCTATTATTTTTGTGATTAGAAAAAAATTATAGGACAGAAATAACGTTGAAGGACAAAGAGCAAGCCACAGACTGTGTGGTCTCCCTTCCCTCTTCTTGCTTGGAGAGAAGGAGAGATTCAATACAAGACTATACAGACTAAGGAAATACAGACGATGTTCCAATAGGATATTTCAATGCAGCATAAAGAGTGAGTACTTACTCAAGGACTCTTTTGCTTTCACTGTTCCAACAGGACTGTCTTCTGACACATCTTCATAAACTGAGAAGGTGTACTTAGGCCTTTCAAATTCAGCCGGTGCCAGAGCTGTCTGAAGAATGTGTATGGTGACGTCGGCATTAATGGCAGATGGGAGCCCACCACCATCTCGAGCACAGACCATCAACAGAAGTGTAGAGGATTCCAAATGACTAAGGGTGGATGATAAGTAAATAATTCCTGGGGAAGGGAAAGAAAGAATTAAAAAACAGATAACATGTAATAAATACTGATGAGCAATAGAGCATCTGATCTGTTGATTCTACTGTGATGGTTAATTTTATGTTGACTCAACTGGGCTATGGAGTGCCCAGATATTTGTTCAAGCATTATTCTGTGCGTCTGTGTGAGGGTGTTTCTAAATAGATGAAATAGATGTACATACAGACATAGATACAGACAGAGACACAGATATAGATGATATAGATATAGATGATTAGATATAGATATACAGATATAGATATAGATATATAGATATAGATACAGATATAGATATAGATATAGAGCTGCTATTGGGTTCATTACTCTGAAGAACCATGACTAATACATCCACTTTCCAAACAAAGATTTAAGCATATTTGCAAAATGATGGTCCATAATCTGTCAAGTTAAACGATGCCTTCCTAGAGCTTAAACATCGGGCATTTCAGAAGTATATCAATTCAACAGGAAAACATAAATTGTGATGCATTTGTCAGGCCTGACGAGCATATCACCTGCCCAGAATGTCATGTCAACAAAATCCACTAGTAAGAAATGACTGTCACAGATGGGGCTGAGATGACACACTTCGTTATGTGTCAACATCGAAGCACTACACCAGGGTTAACTATTATGAAGAGTGCTTAGCTTGGAGCCTCACATACACACTAGTCATTCAGAGAATAAATTGGCCGGGGAAGGGTCAAGAGTCCTACTTCCCTAACAGAAGTGTCTTGTTAAAAACTTTTTTTCATGCTTTTTAAAACAGTGATTGATCATACAAGGTAAATTCTTTCAATCTCAGTTTTTCACTAGGTTTTGAAAAGAAAAGGTTCATTATCTTATTCCTTTATGTCTCATTTCAAAGCAGTCTTAGAAGTAAGGCCTTCACACTAGGGTGTCTGCATTAATACATTTTATACACATATATACATATACATTTGTATACACGTATACATGCATATATATGAACATATGTGATAAATATAGATATACACATAAAAATATATACACAACTGCTGATCTACCCCAGATTCTTCTGTAGTGATGGGATAGTCAATATCATATGAACAAGAAACCTGTTCGTCAATTGCTAAACCAAGAATTTAATTTAACGTGATATAGACTGGTAAGATACTTGGGCAACAAAAGTCACAAATACTTTCCAGAGGAATTCACCTTCATCCCCAGGGTTCAAAGAACTCTCTCAGATGAAGATCCAAGCCCACAGTAAAACACATGCACACACACACACAACATCTGAGGAAATATGTTAACATGCATGAGACTGACTACCAACAGCAGATTTTAACTGAGAAAGACTTCAAAAACATAAATGGACAAAATGCTCTGGTTAAAAGACAAAATTTATCAGAGTGGATTTCAAGATAAATCCAAATACATGTTTATGAGAAACACACCTGACAAAGAAAGGATACAGACAGACGCAAGTGAAAGATGGGACATCATCTCCGATCTCATGCTCTTTACCTCCTACAGTCATGGTGTCTTCTTGATTTTGTACTCTTTCCTTCGGTTATATCATGGTTTTCTTTTGCCTTTCCTAAAAATTCCCAGGATTCCTACAATGGTCCTTCCTACTCTTCAAACTTCTAAGCATTTCTCTATTCCAGGCACTTCTCATTGTTCTGTTTGCCAGAGGGTCTCAAAGGGTGTTTCTTGACCACTTGCATTAAGTCACCAGGGATACTCGCAAAATCAAAATTTCCAGGCTCTTCCACAGAGATTCTGATTTGTAGGTGTGGGGAAGTTGCCTTTTTCATAGGCTCCACCAAGAATTTTTATTTACTCTAAAATTTAAAAACCACTGCTATATACTCTCCTTCAGAATATTCATATATTCTTTGATAGGTACTTTATCCTAGTTTCTCCCCATGTCTTCCCACCTGAATTAGAGTTCCATGCATCTTTCTAGGTGGGATCTACCAATTTGACTTCAGTTGGATCACCAATCTTCTTAGTTAAAATTTAAAAATTATGTGTGACTCATCATCTTTCATTAACAAACCAGTCACCATTCTTATGTTTCCCTTTTAAAATACCCTCAATTACTTCTTCCTCTATGTTTTTATTACTATCTCCTTAGTACAAACCTCTTCACTTGACCCATAGAGAATAATATCCAGCTGTCATAAATATGTACAACACATTACATACTTATGTAATCAATATGTATTTCCTGTTAATCAATGTGTATGTTCTATTCAAATTTTCTAGTCCTAAAATCCACCTAGCCCACTGCTGCCAGGGTAATTTTACTTAAATGTCACTTTCACCACAATGTGCTAGTGCTCAAAACCTTGATGTCATTCTCATTTCCTGTAGTCATCAAAGTTAAACTCCTCTGTCATGTTTTTAAATCCCTTCATAAGCCACCCCACTTACTGTAGCTCCTCTTCATTCTGTAGCCCATCTCTCCACCTCAGACGTGATACTGTCCGCTGTCATAAACATGACAAGTATGGTAACAGAGTACAGCTCAGGGGGTGCAATCACAGAGTGACTTTATTTTTTCTCCTATTGAAATCTATTTTGTATGGCAAATCCCCCTGCCCCTGAATCAGAATTCAAGCAGCTCTTACACCTTCTACAATCACTGTCGACCAGTTAAAATTCTGTTACTTTAAGTGTCACATAACAGTCTTGATTTAATAATTTGAATATAAAAATCTACACGATGACCAGGATGCTAAACTTTAAGTCCAGGTGGGGCACATGCTGTGGGTCAGAAAGAGCTGGCTTCTCTCTCCTCCAGCTTGCTTCAGACCCCTGATTTGAAGCTGCCATAACAGAGGTGAACACGTCTGTCTTCAGAGTGTTTGTTCACTGGTTCCTTGTCTCCTGAAGAGCTGGCCATGCTCAGAGCTTCTGCCTCTGGCCTTTTCTGGGCAAGGTCTGAAACAACTCCGCACCAGCTCTCTCTGCCACAAATGACCCAGGTCCAAAAGAAACTGTTAAGTACCCTTTGCTTTCACAAACTCCTGGAGCACAGTGTGTCTCCACTCCAGAAACTTCTCTTTTGCTCCAGTCAGTCATTCCCTCTTTAGATTTCTCAGGCAAGAGACATACTTGAGCCTGCTAACTCCAAACTGCAGGGAACACATACTAGGTTCTCCAAGTACTAATGGTCAGGTATAGATCCACCACCCCAAGGGAAACCCACAAACCCACGGTAGGTCTCTGCAAATTATCAACCCTTTTATCTCTAATGTATCAATCTCTTATACCTTTGACAGGTGGGTTGAAGTTCAGAAGAGTAATAAAACTAGTTTTCTAGTACCTCATTTGGCAATCCTTCATAAAGCAAGACATGAAGGACAACTTAGACCATTAACTGGGTGAAGACGTGAGTATGGGAAGAGGAGAGGAGAGGAGAAGGGAGGGAATAATCAAATAATCTTGGCAAAAAAAAAAAAGCATGCAAGATGCCTGCAGAAGGAAGCAGGGCATAGGAAAGTGGGGGAGGGGGAGGAAGAGAAAGGGGGAGCAAGGAGAGAAGTAGTTGGTGTAAGGAAGGAGTATAGAGATTGAAGAGAAGAACTATTTCTTGAAGCCACACAGGAAAGCAGGCAGATCATGAAAGGCCCGGTTGACCATAAGGAGGACTTGGTCTTCAGTCACAGAGCCACAGGAAGTCATAAAAGATTTTAGGCAGGGGAGAAAAATGACCGAATCTGTGTTTTACATCTGTTTAATGCTTACATATATAAATTTTACTAGTCTTCCTGGAAGCCAGTGACTACTTTAGCTGGCCTTCAAAGTCAGTTTTGTACAGCAAAGCAATTCTACCAAAGACCAGGAAGAAACTAGTGAATTTCTTTGAACACTCACCACTTAGATGAGGAAAGCATTAAAATCAAGTTCATTCTTTTATATGCTGAATGTTTGAAAAACATTCACTTTTTTTGATTTTTGAGTATAAAAGTAACCAGAAAACTTATTTACTTGAATTCAACATTCTTAAATAAACTGAGCTGTCTATTAAAGTTGAGGAGCCAGAAAATGTAGCTCTATAATGCATAATATTACACATAAACATTCATAATATATAATAAATAATGAAATAAGTAAATAAAATAAATAGTTCTCTGTCTATATATTTCATCAACTTAAGGTTTATGATACTATATTTTAATATTTTTTAAGTACAGAGATTAACTGGCTCTCATTTTTTCATAACTCCTGAAAATTATCATTAACCACACATTCAGGGAACCAACTTTAACTTTAAAATAAACAAGAGATTCTTCTACAGAGCACTGATTATTTTAGGTTTAATTATGGGGTGCTTAGGTTTATACATACCAATTATAATACACAATAATATTTGTTATCTTTATCTTGTCATTTTTTATTTAAAAGAGGACACTTGAAATAAAATTTATTTTTACTGATAGACTAATGAAAACAACTTAAAACTGTCTTCTCTTAATTAAATTTAATGCATGTAAAATCATGTTCTACTAACTAAGCAATACTTACTTTCTAGATCAAATCTCCTGCAAAAGATGGGATACTCCTAACCAAGGTGGTAATTCCTAGTTGGGAAAAAATCTGTAGGTCATTACTAAAATTGTAAGGTGTGGGATAGTTAACAAAAACAAGCACAAAATCATAACCTTCACTAAATATGTAATCTGTAGTGTGGTTTTCTCAAAAACAAAGAAAGACTAAAAACTATGGGATACCAATAATACTTTCTTACTGGTAATTGACATTTATGATATGTATCCTATAGTTAGTTTGTGAGAATATATAAACTTACTAAATAGATGACATTATACTCTTTATTTTGCACATAAATCTGGGTAACTAAGTTGTAGAGGCTGACAAAAATAGAATGGATTCAAAATTTTATCTAATATTGACATCTAAAACAATTATACATAATTTATGAAAAACTTACAAAACTTAACACCAAAAAAACAAACAATCCAATTAAAAATGGGCAAAAGACCTGAATAGACACTTCTTTGAAGAGGACATGCAGATTACTAATAGACAAATGAAAGGATGCTCAATGTCACTAATCATCAGAGAAATGCAAATTAAAACCACAATGAGATAACGCCTCACACCTGTAGAATGGCTGTCATCAATAAATCAACAAACAACAAGTGCTGGCAAGGATGTGGAGAAAGGGGCACCCTGGTGCACTGTTGGTGGGAATGCAGACTGGTGCAGCCACTGTGGAAAACAGTATGGAGATATCTCAAAAAATTAAAAATGGAACTGCCTTATGACCCAGTAATTTCACTTCTGGGAACATATCCACAGAAACACTAATTCAAAAAAATATATGCACTCGTATGTTCGTTGCAGAGTTGTTTACAACAGCCAAGATTTGGAAGCAGCCCGTGTCCATCAGTAGATAAAATATTACCTTTCTGGACAGCATGGATGGACCTGGAGAGCATTATACTAAGTGAAATAAGCCAGTCAGAGAAAGACAACTACCACATGATTTCTTATGTGTGGAATCTAATGAACAAAATAAACTAAGAAATAGACTAAAAACAGACTCATAGATATAGAGAACAGACTGACAGCTGCCAGAGGGATGGAGTTTGAGGGGCTGTGTGAGAAAGGTGAAGGGATTAAGCAAAAAAAACAAAAACAAAAACCTCATAGACACAGACAACAGTATTGTGACTACCGGAGAGAAAGGAAGGTGGGAGGAAGCAGAAGAAGGTAAAGGGGGGATAAACAGTGATAGAAGGAGATGTGACTTGGGGTGGTGAACACACACAATACACTATACAGAGGATGAATTATAGAATTGTACACCTGAAGCCAATACAATTTTATTCATCAATATCACTCCAATGAATTCAATAAAAATAAATTTTACCACAGAACAATTAACCTGTTTTGGAAGTTTTCACTCAGTTGTATTTATTCAATGCCAAAGAGAAAATAAATTAACAGGTAATTTGGAATTGCAATAGGCTTATGTAGGAAGTCACAATGAGAGATCTTTTTTATTTTATTAAGTTGAAATCAATGGAACTTATATTTATCTTAGCTTTATCTTTAGTTTTTTTTTAATGTCATACTAATAGAAAGATCCTTGAAATGGAAGTTCATGAAGTAAATTCAAGTGTCAGGTTTCCAACTACGCCCTCAAGCAAATCTCTAAGACTCAAAGGGCTTTCATTCTCTTAATTGCAGATGGGCATAAAAACATCCACCCTGCTTATCCCATAAGTTGTGTGAGGCTCAAATAGACAATAAATGGAAAAAACATATTTAGAAGTATTATTATCTGAGACAGAGCAATATAGGGACAGATCACAGGTCTAGGATACCAGGTTCAAGTTCAAGACTTCTGTGTACCAACTGTGCACCTTTAGGCAAGACACCACATTCCTTTCTGGCTCAATTTCTTCCTCTACTATATGAGGGAGCTGAATTTTAAGGTCCCTTTCATCTCCAAGAGTCTGTGATCTTATATTGGAAAAACACGTGAGAAAACTCTCTAACGTGCTTTTGTTTCCTATGAAAGTGACATACACTGATCAGGTGCTTGTGATTAATTTTAGTCTCTGTCTTGCAAATGAAAGAAAGAATTTTTTTGGCGTGAGCAGGCTCACATCCTTTAAGAAATAAGATGTGCTATTAATTTATTAACTACATATCAGAATGTTCTATATGTAGGAAAGTGACAATCATGAAGAATTATGAGAATCATTACGTGGTATGAAATCTGAGCATGAAACTAACATTAGAAAAGAATCTGCCCTTGAAAGAAAGAAAACCAGAGCCTGTGCTACATTACATAGAGCCCGCATTAAAAGCCATACACCCGTACAAACAAAAGATTACAGCTAAACATGGAGACATAGCGGCCCTTGTCTGGCAGTTTAATTCACTCAGTTACTCTTTTAATTATCTGTTCTTTTGTAGTGCTGAACTTGGATTTTGTGTACATCACAACTAAACATAGATCATAGAAGAGAAACAGCATAAGCTCTTATTGTAAGATATATGAGAGCAGGAATTTTCGTTTTATTCACAGATGCACTCCCAACATCTATAACAGTGCATGGTGCAGAAATAGTCATTGAATAAGTATGTATTAAAAGGATGAACTTGTTGCCATTTTCTGACTTGAGTAGACAAGTTACTTTCTTTTTTAGAACTTTTATTGACTTTTCTTTATATCAGCTTGTTTCTATAAAAAGAGGTAAACCACAAGAATTTAACTAATGGTTAATTTTGTGGGGAAAAATAGCTAAACAACAATAAATGACCAACACAAATGCTTGCAATCTCTGTCACCTTAAAATAATCTGAATTAGAAGTTATGTTTGTTTCAGTGTAAAATTACTAAATAAACAGCACAAACAAAAGCTAAAAAACTGTTCTTTTTATGCTACTAAAGGGATACTTCAAACAATGTAGAAAAAATCTACATATATTTCATTAAATGGGATTAAAAATACATGAAAAAGAGCTATTAATAAATATGCCTCTGTGCTTCCTCCTTTTAAAGCTCAAAACACTGTGGTCTGCCTTGTGCCCACATCAAAGGAACCCAGCAAACTGAGAATAAGAGAAATGAAAACTCAATTCAATATCTCTCCTGGTGCCTCAACACATTTTACAAAAATGTTCTTTGAACTAACAACACACTTAGAAAACCAAAAACAGACCAGGAAGATAAACCCACAAGAGAAAACAACCATGACGTTGCCACACCCCCTTCCAGTTTTCTCCAAAACACTGTTCTTACCAGATGAACACAGTAAGTCAAAGGCTCTATTTTTAACACACGAGTCTTGGTTGTGGCACAAATAGGTCAATGGAAAAATCTCTTGTCTTCAGGAAAACATGAGCCTATAACACACACTTCGTAAGCTGACAGGGTAGCACGTCTGATATGGGAAGCATCAAAATGAAAGGGCAGAGGGACCAGTGAGCCAATGAATGAATGCCTCAAAGGGAGAACTTTAGAGCAACTTGGGAAACGTGACGACGTAGAAATTTGCTCATCAATTCTCAATGTTCTTCTCATACAACACAACTATCTATAACTATAAAACCATTCAACTATATAATCAATTATATAAAAACAATAATCTACACAATTATAAAACTATATATAAATATATACGTTATATATATGAGTATTTATTTAGCATATATATATAGAAAAGTGGCAGCCAGCACAGACAAGCTAGAAAGAAAAGGAAAGAGTCTGGGATAATTTTGAGGAAAAATAGGGTAGGCCACGAAACCACCTACCATGGTGTGAGAGGGAAAGAGGGTTTCAAATGCAGTTTTGCTCTGTATTATCAACGACACTGTCTTGAAATTTCTTACAAGGATGTAATAAGGATTTAAATCATTTTTCAATTTAAAACATGTGAGTTGTTCTTTTATTCCACAAATAGATAGATGTAGATATAGATATAATCACATATACACATACATATATGTATCTACATATATATGCAATTCCTTGAGACTGTTCCCACTGGCAGCTTCTGTAGAGATAGGCCTTACAGGCTAAGCAAGGAAGCCCAGCTTTCCGTAGACTACGACAAGAGCACAGGTCCAGAAGAGGAAAACCATAATCCCCAACTGCTCCTTGTTCTGTTCTTTGAGAACACCGACAGTTAGATTACCTTTACGGCATGGCCTGAAAGCCTGTTATGTGCAGTGGAGAAAATGTGTGTGGAGTGGCAGTCAGCCAACAGATGAACTTGAACGCAACTGTTCAAATTGGAGACGCCCTGTTCACTAGGCGATCTTTTTCCTATAGTTAGTCATAATGCCATTCAATTTAAAGGTTAAAGCATAGCATTACCAGACCTTATGAATTTCTCATGAGTTGTGATTAAGTGCAACTAAATTCTAAGTACTGTTAGACTGAGAAATGTCTACAACCTAAATGCACTGATATGAAATAATACAGGTACCGGCCAACAATCACGCAAAGCTACTTCCATTACAAAATTGGTCTTTGCTTTAAAAAACAAACGGCATGATACCTCCCTAGATAATGACTCACGTAAAGTGTTCTCCATGATTAACGATGGCATTTGTCTCATGCCCGGTGCCAGGAGTGGGAGCCTGCGGCTGACTGAAGCCAGCCCAACAGCAGAGATATCTTCTAGAAACAGGGCACTGTGCAGCTCATTCTTCCAGATCTTCTGGCGGAAACTAGGTGATGAGTGTGTTGATGTCTTCTAAAAACAATCTGCTAAGTGCTTTTTGATTCTGTGCCCTGATTACTGGCTGACCTATGTAAGTTTGGCAATGCTATTGCCCTAGAGGGCCTGGCGCTTTGACAAGCAGTTAAGGTCCTCAGTTTAGAGGAATTTTGAAAAAGCCAAGATAAGCAGACCAATTTCCTAAAAAAGTATATTCTTCTGATCTTTTAAATGTTAAAGGGGCCATGTCAGTGGATTATTTTGAGCAAGGAAAGCTCTGCCTTGTAAAGACTGCCATTGTAAACAACTAGCCCCGAGCAGTCACACACTCCAGATGGAGTGCACTTCCCAGGCAAGAAGCAGTGACTGCCCACCTCTTGGGGCTGCTAACTAGGGAGATTAGACATCGTGTGTAAATTACTATTTGTTGCTAATGAATACAGTTGTTGCCAAGGGTGTTGTAACGATCCAATAGGACAACGCACAGAGCATGCCTACTGTGGCACCTGACGCTACCCTCATCACGACAGAAACACATTCTGCCGGTGCTCAGATCAGGCGCTCTACGAAGAAACACAATCTCAAAGAGTTATCCCCCATTCACTGAGGCACTATTCACAACAGCCAAGTTGTAGAAAAGCCTAAATGTCTGCCAATGGATGAATAAAGAAAACATGGTATATATACATAACAGAATATAACTTAGCCTTCTAAAAGAAAGAAATACTGTCATATGCGACAAGATGGATGAATCTGGAGGACATTATGTGAAGTGAAATAGGCTAGTAACAGAAGGACAAATCCTGTATTATCCCACTTATATGGAGTATCTAAAATAATCAAACTCATAGCATAGGACAGTGGAATGGTGGTGGCCAGGAGGAGATGGGGAAGGAGAAACAGGAAGTTGCTCAGCAATGGGAACAAAGTTTCAGGTCGGCAATGTGCGTAAGCTCTAGAGACCCGCTGTCAGAGCACTGTCCCTGCACTCCACAGCAAAGGACTGTCCACTTACACACGTGTGAAGAGGGCGGATCTCATGCTAAGCATTCTTAACTACAAAATAAAATGAAATTGTTAAAAGAAGAAGATATGTAAAAGAGAAAAAAATCTTTTTTTTTTTTTGCAGCTTGATTTTTGGTTCTATTCTGGTCTAATATCTCAAAAGTATTATAATGTAATATACTTGAAATTTTATGTTTTCTAGTAATAATTATTTCAAACATTATTTTGTTAATAAGAATCTGATAGGAAGGGGAGAGTAACAACTTAAATACTGATTGTTTCTAAAAAAACCCAACACTCAGTTTGCTCACTGGTCTTTTTTGGCAGGAACACAATTACTGTATTAGAAAATGAAAAGGAGCTTTAGGTATTACTATAAAAAAAAAAAAAGGAAACTTAAGACCCAAAAAGATTAAGGGAATGTCAGACCTAGTATGAGAAAGGAGTGTCTATCCAGGGCTCTTTGCACTAATATGATTTGTACACTGAAATGATGCAAATCATTCTTAGATGGCATACAGAAAAAAACCCACTATTGACCAGTTGTTTCTCATAATTTTCTTTCTTTAATCCTCATGAAAACTTTGCAACATAGGGGTAATTGGCACTACTTTTTTTTTTTTTCCAGGTAAGGAGACTGAGACCAATGAAAATCATCAGACCATGGGGGAGGCAAGCGGGGACTCCGACCAGGTCTAATTTAACTATAGCCCCGGCTCCTCTCAATACACCTCGTGACCTTCTGGAAGGTGATATGAGTCTCGTGACATCTTGCTAATGAAAAAGAAATCAGTTGGTAATTTTCTGGCTGTTTCACAGAAGGTGTTGATTTTGGAGGAGAGCTGTTCCAAGGTCACGTACCTGTGGCAGAGTCGATGGTAAAAAGGGATGACTGGTCACTGGGGATGAGCTCGTAAGCCACGGTTCCATATATCCCAGAATCCCTGTCAGTGGCGAGAACATTCACGATCTCAGTTCCTGCCTGGGTCTGGCCACTAATGCTCACCACGTAGGTGGACGGGTTAAACACAGGTTCGTTATCATTCATGTCCTCCAGGTCCACTCGAACAAAAGCTTGGGCACTTAGTCCACCCTGTTGAGGAATGAGAAGGGATTATAAATGCATCTCTCCTGAACACTGGGATACGGAATAGCTGACAGAGATCCTAGAACAGACTTTTGAAACACATACAACTTAAAGATGAGCTCCTTGAAGATGTGCTTATGTGTAATATCATGGTATCTACACTTAAGCATCTATGAGGCAATAATTTCAGACTAGAGGCCAAAGGTATTCAAAGAAAGTGTTCCTGACATCCAAAGAGAACAAAAATTGACCTTTGTCTCCAGAACAATCTTTAACTGGTAAGGAGAAGAGGGAAGGAAATATTGGTGGATACAATTTTAGAAATGGTCATCGGTGAAAGCCTCCCTGAGAAGGTGCCATTTGAATTAAAGACTGACCAGTATGGGGAGCCAGACTTCAATGATCTGGACTGGAAAAGCACAACAGACGAAAAGAGCAAGTGCAAAGGCCCTGAGTCAGAAGTGCAGCAGTGTTTGTCCTAGGCCTGCTCCAGGGACTGAAAGGCAGGGATGGATTGTGGAGGACTCTGAGAGCCTCTGAAAGGACCAAGGCTCTGACCCAAAGGAGAGTTTTTAAAAGAGAAGCTGCTTGATTTGACTTCAGTTTTCACTGTTACTCTGGCTGCAGTATTCAAAACAGGCTGAAGGCCAGCAAGGCTGGAAGGAGGGAAACCAGTCAGGGGCTGCTTGGAATCATCAGTGGTAGCACTGAAGGTAGGAATCCTAAATACCTGGGGCCAGATTTAGTTTGGAATTCTGAATTGTTTAAGTTTTAGAAAAGTAATATACTGCATAAAATAGTGAGAAGTGGATCCGATACTGTTTATTTTCTGTTGCCTCCATCTCAAAACAAGGAGAAACAGGGGGAATACAACAGAAGAAAATAATCCTCTGTAATTTTTACTTTTCCAGAGTAAAAACATATGTTCCTACTTTAAAGCACCATTTTCCATTTGTATCTGGTACACTGTGATACTTTCATCTTTGACAAAAATCCTTGGTAAGTCACAGCCTGGGCTTTCTCACTCACTTATCCTCCCCCTTTCCTTGTTCTCTCTCTCCCTTAAATTTTTTTCTTTTTTTTTTCTGCTGTGGCAGGGAGGCACTGAGGAGGAAAAACAAAGACAGTGGGGAGGCAGTTTCGACAGGAGTGGAAGGGAGGCCCACTGCCGTGCAGATCGGGAGGAAGCTCACACGAGGGCAAGAAAGAGTGTCATGCGGCATGACGTTAAGGATGAGTCTGGAAGCAGCTCCCACGCTCTGAGTTCCCATATACCCGAGACTTTGGGGACTAAAATAAAGTAAGAAATACATCTTTAAAAAGTGCGATTTTCCTTGTTCTCCGTTGAACACAGTGCCGGGGCCATGCCAGCGACAAAGTAAAACAGGAGAAATAAAAACAATGGAAGTTCCATGTAGCCTGTACACGTAGAACGCAGATTGGCTCTGTATCTTCAGCAAACCCGAAGGTCCAGGAGGTCGCCAGGTCGGGTGGAGAAACGGGGACTGCAGGCTGATTGTAAGCAGACAGAAAATACTGCATACGGTCAAACAGAGACCCCGCTGTTTCCCCAAACAGTCTTCCTTCCTGCTGCAACTTCCTGTTGCCTTCCCTTTCCCCTTTCTTTTCTCTTCCTGCTCAAGTTCAAGACGTCCCTTAGGCCTAAAGAGGGGTTGAGACAACAGGTAATATAAATAATGAGAAAGTGGGGAAGATGTGGAAAGATGAGGAAATCTCCACTTAAGATCTCTGAGAACAAAGATGTTCATTCCTAGGCTCTCCATGAAGATGCTGAATCAGGCAATGCTACCAAAACCAGGCAGCAGGTTAGATGGACAAAGTGGGAAGTGTATTGTCACAGAACAATGAATCTTTCTGCGGTGCTGTAGGTCTTAGTCTTCCTTTCTTCTGACTGCAACTTTCAGCTGCTGAATTTATGAAATGGGATAAATTTCATGTCAAAGTAACCCCTTGTGAATGTTTTAAGCGTACTTTACATATAGTTTCTCCTTTGAGTGTTATAATCTCCCTTTTTCAGACTTTCATGGTTTCCTCCATTTAACAGATAAGAAAACCAAAGCAGAGAGAAGTTAAGGATTTTCCCAAGATAAACGGGACTGTAAATAGCAGATCTGCAGGTGTGTCCCCAAAGACCCTGGTGACTTCTTTTAGATTAGATTTCTTTAAGGACTGCTATGGTATTAATTCTGCTTTTCACGAAAGGCTTGTTTACAGACTATATGAGGGGCAATGTCAACCACAGACTCAGCCTTGGGGATAAAGGAAGACAGAGTCCCTGTTTACAAGGACCTGCGACGGAGGAGACCAACGCTATACAACCGGGTTTGTGGACCACGGTCCAAAAGCCAAATGGTCTGGGTCTGCTATCTGGCCCTGCCCGCATCTGGGGCCGCAGCCTCAAGAAAGTCAGGGAGTCCCTGAGTCAGAGTGGCCTCTTCTGTAAAGCAGGGCTACCTGCTTACCTTGCAGGCCTGTTGCTGGAAGAAGAAGCATAACACGTGTGAAAGCATTTATAGTGGTAATCGCCATCAATTATGAGATTTTATAGACTCCTTATTCTAAATACTTGGGACCAGATAGATCTGTCTTGGAATTCTGAATTATTCAGATTTTATAAAGGTAATATTGTGCATATGCCTGGGAAAGTCTAAAGTGGCACCCCATAATCAAGTACTAATTACTCTGCAGCAATTAAAAAAATCATGACAACAGTGTGGTGATGGCCATAGGGAAGGGGGAGGCAGGCAAAGGAGAGGAAAATGGGGACATCTGTGATAGTGTCAACAATAAAAAGAAAGAGAAAATAAAATACAATAAAATAAAATAAGACAAATAAAATAAAATAATAAAATAAAATAAAATAAAAACCATGGATAGCCTCATGTCAGTTGAAGTCAGGTTTTTCATCAAATGAGTTTTTAAAACTTTCCAAAGTGAGCTCTCTGGGGTTTCAGAACTGCAGATAAAGGGTTTAGATCTTTACTATTCAGAAGCTGACCTGAGCTATGAGCAGCGAACGGTGGGAACCTCAATGCTGAGAGGATTCTTGAGTTAGGTCCTCAAAAGCAGTAGGATTTTAGATCTCCAGCTAGTGTGCAGTTCCCGAGTGTGGAGGAGCCCTTTTTAATGTGGACCCTGAAGGGTGGCTGCAAGTGGGTCGCAAGGAGGACTAGCTACGGTCCCTTCCAAGCAGGTTCAGTGCACTCTCTCTTCTTAGTGACTGCAAATCAGAAACGTGGCAGAAAATTGGAAATGCTGGTTTGATGAGTCATAGCCAAATATTGAAGAAACTAAAAAAAGTCAGAATTCAGTCCAGTTTACAGATAGATAACAAAATCTCAAAGGCATCAGGTTGTACACCTTATTAATTATACCTCAATAAAGCTGCAGTAAAAAGGTAAAAAATGAGTGTGCCCTTTTACTCAGTGAGTTCACTTCTAGAGAGGTATCTGCTTTACACACAAAGCCTGCAGCACAAGCTCGATAGCCACCTTTTGTCATGAATGCATATAATGGTGAAGGGCAAAATCAATTCACTTCCTAGACCGCTAGTGTGCCACAGCCCTGCCCAGAGCCTGGAGTGGTAAGATAGAGACAAAATACCTTTATCTCAGACACACTTCAGCTGCAGAATTCAAGACATCACAAAAAATAGAACTAGAATGTTAATAAACATACACACCAGAAAAAGAGACATTCACATGATGAAAATAAATGCAAAAAGGAAACAGGAATTTATATATAAACATGGAGTAATTAAATTATAAAGCTTTATCATGAAAACCCATTTGATTTCCAACGTAATCCAATTGTTTGTTTCCATTACATAATTTTATAGCACCCTCACGGCTTCTACAGATGAGATAAATACCAGCAACAGTAGCAGCAAAAATAGGTTATGTTGGAAGTGATAGCAGTAAAATAGAAGTGATTGAATTTTTAAAAATATTGACAGTCATCCCAAGATTAATTAGAAAAAAAGGCCAGAACATCTAGGTATCTTATAAGAAAAGACAATATTCTATGGACAAATAAGTATCTTAGTAACCACCAGCAAATGGGCACACAGCAATTTTCTTCCAAAGCACTTTCAAGACGTGTTAGGAAAAGAAAGGATAAAGGGAAAATCACAAACTGTCAAGGTAATTCTGTAAAGTTGAAGGTCTTTTGTCAAAGTGCAGTTTATTTTTTTTAAATAAATTAATTATGGCCTAGAATTCAACATTTTGAACCTAAAATCTCTTGTCTGAGTTCACTTACTCCTCTGATCAGGTCTGGACTACTATTTCGGGGACAGCCGACCCAGTCTTTGCCAACATTATTGTCTTCATCTTTGCCAACCTTTTTGATTAGGGACATGTGCTGCTGGTGGGTACTGCACAGAGCAGTTATGATGGGTGTGGACTTCACCTTGTAGACATGCACAGTTCATCACGGAAGAAATATATAAATACTATGCAGGCAACAGAATAATATACGTTAACGTTAGAATAAACACTGCACAGTGGACGATACACACACACAGAGTCTCCTGCTGCTTGCGCTCATATACCCTGAGGCGAACATGGGAGGCAGTTTTAGGTCCAAACAACGAGAAAGCAAGGAAGCTGTTAAAAGCCTGTCATTTGGAGGAAGGGGGAAGACTCTTCTAAATATTGTCTTTAAAAATGCATGGCCAAGCATGCCTCCAGGAGAACTCGTTTTCAGGAGGGCTGCATGCGCAGCTCTCTTCTGGGGTCTTCCTGCGCTTGTGCGGACTCACACAATGGGCAACAAGGAGAAGACGACCACCCAAATGGGGAAGAAGGTGTCCAAACACCACAGAAGAAGGAGACTTTGAAGCCCTGATAGCCCATTTCCAGAAACCAGATGCTAAAAAGATGCAGCCCACAGAAGCACTGTGTCCCCACCTTTATCCACATTGAATGTGTCATTGTCTGCTCATCTCCAGAAAGATGAATTGATCCTCTTTACTACATGGATCTTTAAAGGGCCCTGCATTTGGCAGCAGAAACCTGGGAGCAAGTCAAATCTACACAGGGGTCTTTAGGTCAAAGTGGGCACTGGATGGTAGCCTGCAAGACAGCTAATTCTTTTGGTAGTTTCCATGAGCGTATGAGGGATTATATCATTACAATGACATGTATGCCATTCACCTGGACACATTCATATGGAGCAAGCTGTCCCTATGAGCAACTGGGCTTGCACCCAGATTGGGCTGCCAAATGTCCACCGCTCCCGGGGGAAATAACCATCTATGGAGGCTACTGGAAACAGTCCATAAAGGTGGACAAACACACTCTCCACTCAGATATGTTCTGACTGAAGTCTGGGGAAGGAAGAAAAGGCAAATGAACATGGACTCAGAGACCTCCTTCTAAAGTCAGGCATCACAGTGGCAATGGCCCTGAATCATCAGACACTGCTCACCAGGGGTGCCTGCAGTGAGGAAGAGGGAGAAAGCCTGGAGGACAGCTTTGTTAATGGCCTGTATTCTATGATACCACAAAGAGCTGCTGGTTTGTGGAACAGCTGAGGGGCCCTGGGTCAGAGGAGAGGAAACGTACGTGAAGCCAAAAGAAGTAGAGCCTGGAGGTGATAACAAACTGGAATGTGGGGAAGCCAGCACCCGGGAGCCCTGGGGGTGGTCCAAGTAGTGGCCACAGAGGGTGGGACGGTGATCATTGCTAAACAAGCACCCTCGGCCCCAGACACTGGAAGGAGGAAGATGATTCTGACAAGCCAGTGCCCTCTGATAGAGCCGAGGTCTCACTCCCAGTCTGCACTGGCCATGAAGCATGGTCCACATGGATGGAGGAATGACTGAAGCAGTTTGCCCCGAAGACTGGACAGAAAAATGGAACACCATGCTGGAGGTGGACCCACACACTCACGGGCATCTGTGGGAGACAAACCTGGAAAAGGGTGGAGATGAGATACGGGGGGTGAAAGGAGGAGATGAGCGTGAGAGACAGTGACAGCAGAGGGGCAGGTGCGGAGCAGGGTGAAGGGGAAGAGTGTTCATTGGTGGCATCTGAAGAAGAGTCTGAGGACTGTCTGCCCAAGACTGAGAATTGAGTGAAGCTTGTGTCGAACCACACAGGGCTTGACATAAAGAAGAAGAAAGTGCTGAAAGTTACGTGCCATGCCAAAAACTTCCTTTGATAATTTAAGGCGCTACCCTGGGACAACAGTTAAATTGAATGGTGAATTCCCTCAGTTTCACTGGGTGCTACTTCCAATAAATTGGAGTGAGACAAGGTAACTACAGGGATCTTCCTTTGTGTGACTTTAAGGAGACCAGGAGAGCCAGTGAACCCCCTGCCCTCCTCTTCAAGGGGACTCTGCACCAGAGTAGCAGACTCTCCGTGCACTCTATTTGCTGTATTCTGACACTTTGACATCTAGGACCTTGTTGATACCGAGGGGACTGACCAGGATCCAGTGAGCATGCTTCTCAAAAGTAAACCAACCAATCCAAAGCCCACACCCCGACCACCTCCTTTATTGGCATTTCGCACTTCAGGCCACCATGAGTCTGCCCTAATCACTCCACAGCCAGAGGTACCAGATAACTAGAGGCATCCCCCCTGCCCCAAGAGTCCACTGAACCTATCCAAATTGGCCAATCATAATCTGTTTATTCTGCCTCTCCCCTTCCTTCCCTTGGAAACCACAGTAAAGAACCTTGCCTGAAGTTCCTCCTCTCTCCCTCTGCCTCCAGATCCCAGTGTTTCTCATGTGCACACACACACGCCCTCCCTTGGTGTGGCACTTCTTCCTCTGGGCATCTGTGAGTACAACAAACTGTTCCTACACTGGCAATTATCTCCTTACCCACACCTAAATAATAATGAAACCTACATTAAACCAGGCAGGGTGCAGACGAGCTGCCATCTGTCCCTGGGCTGGGCTTAGGATGAATCACCCAAACAAGAAGATGAAACCTTGAATTTGAAGTACCCGCAGAAAAGATGTCTTTGGTCTAATAATCTAGAATATGTTGTGCTTTGTTAGAGCAGCTTCCTCCTATGAAACAAGAGGTTTTTACAAAAGAATATTCTGATTCACATACATCATTGTCCATTCAGGCTGCTGTAACTAAATGCCATAGACTGGGAGATTTATACACAATGGAAATTTATTTCTCACAGTTCTAGAGGTTAGAAGTCCAAGACTGAGGTGCCAGTATGGCCAGGTTCTGGTGCAGGCCGAGAGACTGCCAACTTCTGGCTGTGCCCTCAGAGGATGGAAGAGGTAAGGAGCTCTCAGGGTCTCTCTCATTAGAGCACCAACACCATTCATGAGGGCTCCACCCTCAGGACCTTTCAAAGGCCCCACCTCCTAATACCATCAACTTCTACATTTGGAGGATCACAAACTTTCAGACCACAGCAATCATCACCCTGAAGATCGTTTCTTCTTTGATTTTTAGAAACTACCAAAGCCACTACATAGCCTGTAAACACTTTCTTAGCTATCTTGAAAAGAAAATAGCTTTTGGCTGGGGAAAAAAATGCATCCCTTTTGTTCAAGCTGGAAAAGCTTTGTGGAAGGGTGACATGGTTAAAGATGCACTTGAATATTGCCATAGACACTGGTAAGCTGAGAGGAAAGGAAGGAATTTCCATAGGGTAAGTGTGGAGAGTAGGTTCAATATGGACACAGAAAGAAGGAAGCAAGGAGGTTTAAATTAAATATCTGGATTGGTATCCTTTATTCCACTGAAAATGCTCCTAATTAATGCACTACTTTTTGGCAGTAAAATTTTTTCTGGCATCAAACAATCTTATTTCTGTTAAGATAATTTCTATATATACTTTTTACAAAATCATCTGAAACCAACTAATTAGAAACAGATGTTTGACTACTGCAGTATTGGATTTAAACTGGTTATGCAATTCTGAGACTGCTTTTTATAATTGCTTTAAAATCTACTAAGAATATATTTCTGAAGCTCTGGATAAATATTTGTGTGTGCATATATTGAGCTTTAAATAATCGTACAGACTTGAATGAATTTAAGCTCCTCTGTTTATTCCTATTGTTGCTTCCCACATGTTCTTACACAGAAACATGTATTCCTGGACTCACACAGTCAGGGGCTGGTAAAATCTAATCAAATAGCTCATGGTAATTCTACTGAGTATAGTAGTAGATCATAGTAATTTTACTGAACATTTTCATGTAAGTTTCTACATGTTGACTTATAATAAGTATATTTAGACTCATTTTTGTTCCATCAACTCATGTCATAAGTAGTAGGTAGATTCTCCCATTAATTTCAAAAGAGAAAGAGTAACCAGAAAGGGGTTAGCAGCACCCATCTACACGAAGGAGCAGTCAGTAAGAAGATCAAAAAGAAATGAAGAAAGTCTCCAAAAGAGACTTACTGAAAATAAAAAGTGCAAAGCAGTGTGTATCTCTGCTATGGTGGAATGGAAATTGGACAAGCTGTTTCTAAAATGTGCTTGGAAATGTGAATGGTCAGGAGTAGCCAAGGCAATCTTGAAATTGAAGAACAAAGCCAAAAGAATATGTGTATTATAACCTACGATAAAGCTAAAAAATTAAAAGGATATGGAGATAGTACAAAGTTGACACATAGTCAAAAATAAGGTGTCTAAAAATAGACACACACATATACAGTCACAGGATTCGTGACAAAAGTGATACTTCTGTACTGTGAGGAAAGAATGATCATTTCAGCAAATGGTGCTGCATCAACTGAATACCCACATGCGGAAAAATAAGCTTTTCCCCCGCTTCATTGAAAAAATAAGTGTAAAAGGTAAAACAATAAAGTTTTTGGAAGAAAACATAAGCAAATACCTTCCTGTCCCTAAGGTAAGCACATACTTCTTGAAAGGACAGTTGTAGGGAGTGGTGAGGGGGAAATGGAGACAACTACTTGAACAACAATAAAAAAATAAAAATAAACAAAAGAAAGGACAGTTGGAAAAAGTACTAGTTGTAAAGGGAAACAAATTGATAAACTGAGCTTTATTAGAATTAAGGACTTCTGCCCTGGCTGGTGTAGCTCAGTGGATTGAGCGGGGGCTGCAAACCAGGCATTGCAGGTTCGATTCCCAGTCAGGGCACATGCCTAGGTTGCAGGCCGTGGCCCCCAGCAACCGCACATTGATGTTTCTCTCTCTCTCCATCCCTCCCTTCCCTCTCTAAAAATAAATAAATAAAATCTTAAGAAAAAAAGAATTAAGGACTTCTGTTGTTCAAGAGACACCAATAAGGGAGTGAAAAGGCAAACCACAGAACGGGAGAAGACAGAAGTAATAAATATATCCAAGAGAGAACTTGAACACCAAAAATACAAACAGTTCATACAAATCAATAAGAACAGAAGCCATCAGTACAATGGATAAAGTATTGAACAGACACTTCACAAAATGAGATAAACGGCCAAATGAACGTATGAAAATGCGCTAAATGCATTAGTCTTCAAGGTAATGCAAAGTAAACCCCCAATGTGCTGTACCGCTACACAAGGACCAGAACTGCTATAATTAAAAAGACATTAAATAACAAATGTCGGGGGACGATGTGGAGCACATGAAATTCTCGTACTTCCCTGGTGGGAGTATAAATTGGTTCAACCATTGTGAAAAGTTGTTTGGTTTTCTTATAAACTAGCAATTCCACCCCTAAATATACACTCACTATAAATGTTTACATTTGTTCACCAAATTGCAACATATGAGATAGTTAATAGAAGCACTACTTGCAATAAAAATGGATACATTCAACTATAGAATGAATATTACCATGAGTTCACAGGAAAAAATACTCTGAACCAATGAGGATGCGTGAACCATTGATACACACAACAGAATAAATGATTCATACAAATGATGTTGGACAAAAGTGGCAATAAAACCCCATACTATGTCAATCCGTTCACCGGAAGTTTAAAAACAGGCAGACAATGTCTGGTGTTCAAAGGCAATAGTGCTTGTTCTGAAATGGTAGCGGGCGGAAGGCAGAGTCGCAGCACAAAGCCACGAGAGGGCCTTCCGGGCGCTGTGGCGCTCCTTCGTCCGCTCTCGCGCACGCGTCTATGCTGCAAAAATCCAGGAAGCTGTGCTCATCATCTTCCCGCTCTTCTGCATGCTTCTTAAATGTCACTTTAAAAGTTTGAAAAAAGAAGGACATAAGAGCCAATTTAAAGGGGCCTCCAGTGATCTAGATGGGTCATTGGGTGCATCAGAGAGGAGATGTTTGGCAACATATGAGAGAGATCGAATATGTCAAAATCCAAGAATTCAAACATATTTGATCTGTTTCATATGTTGCTGAAGGAAATGAAGGGATGAAGGAAAACGTCATCAGCACTCTTTGGGGAGGGCAAATGCACCAACTCATTATTCCAAAAACTGATAAAATAAAGAGAAATAATCAAGTATAAATTGCCTTTCCTATATGAATCATGTAGCAGGGTAATCAAGTAGTTAATGAGAGAATATTCTTCTTAGTTGAACATTCCACATAATAAATGCAAAAGGAATAATAGAATTCAAAATCACCATA
This sequence comes from Tonatia bakeri, assembly GCA_004024845.1. Lineage (NCBI taxonomy): Eukaryota > Metazoa > Chordata > Mammalia > Chiroptera > Phyllostomidae > Tonatia > Tonatia bakeri. The sequence continues at coordinate 62,334 of PVIA01004320.1, forward strand.
TCATTGCCCATAATGAAATAATGGTCTGTGTCTGCTGATGCAATAAGAAGCACACAGCATCACCTAAATGTACCCCAAACTAATCAGGTCTCTGGCTCTAAATGCCAGTTTATAGGAAATATGATTTTTTTAAAAAAACATACTAAATGAATCCCAAGGATGTAATCAGCCTCATTCAGAATGTAGGGCATTTACAGTGCAAATTACCTGATTTCTTCCAAAAATAAGTATCTTATGAAAAAAGGTAAGGGGGGCGGGGGCTGACTACCACAGACTGAAACTTAAAGAAGATAAGTGACGAAATCAACTTGTGAACTTATTTGAATCTTGATTCAAACAAGCAGACTATTAAAAGACACTTTTAGATAATACAGAAATTTTTAAATGGAATGGATATTAGATATTAATTAAGGTTAATTTGCTATAGCTATGCTTTTAAAAATCATTATCTGTTAGGGATATTATTGAAGTATTTATGGATGAGATAACATGATGGCTGGTATTTGCCTCAAAATTCTCCCACAAAAAAAAATAGAGAGGTAGTGATTTATGAAACAACATTGGCCACTGACAATCATTGCTACTCTCTAAAGTATACACAGTGGTTCACTTTCAAGGCTGTTCAAAATTTCATACATAAGACTTACCCCGTCTCTAGCTTTCACCAAGAGATCATAGGTGGCTGGATCCCTTTCCCTGTCGGTGTCTTGAGAAACACAGATTCGCCCATCATGGGGATCAATCTGGAAGGCTTGAGGTGCTTCATAGCTTTGGAACCCATCATAAAGAGAATACTCAACCAAGCCGTAGAGTCCTGCATCCGCATCAGAGGCCTTTACCTACGAGACAGGGGGTTGACCTGTGAGGAAAGAGGAATGCTAGTAGCCCTCTTCAGCTGGTCACCAATTACCATCATGATGTGCACAACCAAGTAACCAACCCCCACAGCTTTTCACAGAGTGTAGGCTTTGGTTTTATCTCTCCCTCCCCTTACCTTCTGTGACAACTTCCCCTCGCTTTGTGTGTTCTCCTTTTCGTCTAGTCTCCTCTACCCATCCCTAATCTTTCACAGGACCTCTGAAAGTGTGAGTTCCTTGGGGCTCAGCCCTTGGTCCTTTTGCTTCCTTATTCCTCTCACTATATCTGAGTGACTTCATCCAATCTCAGGGGTTAAAAAACATCCACATGCTAACAACTTGACAACATATCTGTGGACTCCCTTTCATACTGAAGCCCTTTAAGTGATGGGTTCAAAACCCACCCCCACCCTTTCAGAACAGCAAGGGAAGGGCAGATAAACCAAGGGTCATGGGTAGCACAGTTACTACTAATCAAATCCAACTGACAGAATTTACCCTGGAGTATGAGGCTTGAGTTTCCCAAGCCAGGTTCCTTGCAGGAGGAAAGCCCCCACTGGGGCCCCACAGAGCCTGCAGATGGAGTCCTACACACAGGCCTCACGGACCAGGGGATGCACAGGAATGAGACCCAGCCCACACTCTACTCACTGAAACACCCACAATGACAAGGAGTAATAACTCACTGACCAGAGGAAAAGGCACATTTCTCTTTGCTCATAAATACCTTTTATGTTAGCAGTGGACATGTGCCTGGTGGAAAAGAGAAGGAACTGGAATTATGAAAGGCATTTAATCTTATTTATACTAACTATAGGAGTATTTAGTGAGAAATACAATAGGCTATATGGAACTTAAAATATTTTTGAGCTCAAGAGCTCAGTTTAACAGCAAACATGTAAATAGTACTTACAATAAAAGAAGCACTTTAAGGGAGATAACAGAGAGAGAGAGAGAAGAGAAGAGAGGAGAAGAGAAGAGAGAGAGAGAGAGAGAGAGAGAAAGGTAGACAACTACATGTTATGGAACAGGTACTATTCTAAGTGTTTAATATATATTACATACTTATAACTTGTAATCATCTCCACTTTACAGATAAGAAAAGTAAGGCTCAGAGGACTCAAGTAGCTTGCTGAAGATCACATAGCTAATAAGTGTCAAGACTGGCATTCAGACCCAGGCAATTGGACAGCAGAGGACATGCCATTAAGGATCATATTATCCTACCTCCCAAGTTCTACCCCTTGTCAGTTCACCCTTCACTTATTGAAGAAAAAAAAAAAAGCCACCCAAATCTCCTGAACTTCCTCTAGTGCAGAACTTGTTAGATTGCGTGCAACACCATTCCAAGTAACTGTTTACTTAATATGCACATGGCTTTCTACCCAGAACAGCATTAGCACAAAGAAAGTCAACTGGCAGTAAAACCCATGCTCTTGAGTCTTAGCTGAACCTTCTATTCCATGTGGTCAAATTCCAACTGGTTTCTGAAAAGTAGAAAAATAGATACAGTGATAACAATTGGAAATAAAAGAGAATTGAGCAGATAATTCAGAGCCCAACACCCCCCTAATAGATACCCTATAAAAAGAGAACAGAGAAGAGGAAAGAAAAGGAGCAGCTGTTTCTTTGATTCATAGGACACATACTGCTGAGGCCTGAAAATCACTATGATAGCGGAAGAGAGAGTGGAGGAGGTATTGTTATTCTGGATTTCCTCACCCCAGAAGTTAAGTTCAGATCCTATTCACTGCACAGAACTTGTAACATGGCCCCAACCTAACTGGGAGAGAGACTGGGAAAGTGAAGGATCACAAAGATGTTTGATGAATACAGTCTCTGCCACAAGTGCCTCTACATCTTCATCTGGACAAGTATGTAAGATTATGTAGGTTTCTAAGTAGCCTCTACTATGCAGTAAAATTTAAGCAAGTGGAAAATCATACCCATACAAGGCTTCCCAATGTGATCCTACTTGGGCAGCCCTACAGGTTTTTTGGAGGGAGGCACAGTAGAAAACAGTCACCTACATTAATAGTATTTCTACTATAGTCCGTTTAACTCTGGGTATTAAAAAATCGATCTACTCATCATGTACACAATGTACATTCAGGAACTATACCCTAATAATTATGTTTCCCAAACAAAACCCCATCCCAGTAACATGTTCAACCACCAAAGTTCTCAACAGGCAGGACCCTTCATCCCATTCTACCTTGAGCAAATTACGGGATGGGACTTTTGGAGATATTGTGTAGTCTAGTCCAGTGGTTCTCAACAGGGGCAATTTTGCTTCATGAGGACATTTGGTGATGTCTGGAGACATTTTTGGTTGTCACAGCAGGGGATAGGGGGCTGATGGCATCCAATGGGTTAAACCAGAGATGTTGATAAACATTTTACAAAGCACAGGGCAAACCCCACAATGAACAATTCTCTGGCCCAAGTGTAAACAGTTCCGAGGTTGAGAACCCTGCACCTGATGAAACTCTTAACAATTGGCAATATTACTTTCTTCTTTGTCTTTAAAATTTTTCAACTAATGACACAGTCTTTTAAATTAATCTTTACTCTCATCTATCATGTTCTCTGGCAAAATTTCATCCTGTGCAACTAGCTAACATGTTTGTGAGTTATTCTTCTCATCAGATGGGCTGAACCAGGAAACCCACAAACTTCCCCACTACAAAGGACTAAATTCCAAGTACATTTGGTCTATTCCATTCTGGCAGCTGTTAATGATTTAGTAGCCTCAAGTTCCCAAAGACACCAAATATATCTTCTAAAACCATATGGTATTCTCAGTAACTTTGGCTTGATTGGAAGATAAGTACAATGAACTTTGAATTCTGAAACTCATTCTTAGCCTTTAACAGAATGTATTAACAAGTTATTTAGCTTACAAAAAACAAGTTTCCTTATTTACACTTTTTTCTCATCTGGACTTTTGGTAAAACAAAATATAAGGAATGAAAAGTGGGACAAGACTACTGATCTCAATTTAGGCTAGCAATTCAGATTCTGAGTTTCAGAATCATAAAGTAAGAATGTATTTCTCTCTTCTTTTAATCAACCCCTAAAAATATTGACCTAATATTCCAGAACAACATATTCTACCAACTAATATTTGGTATTGAATGCCTATAATTAATTTTGCCTCTTTATGAGGTCTATAATTCCCAATACCCATTGACCAACACATAAAATGTTGGCAATTTAAATAAATTCGATTGAAAGTGGAAATGGCTTCCAAAACCTTCGAGAGGAAATTCTGACTAATAAATAGGCTTAGTGTGCCCTTTCTCCTGAGATAGCTGCTTAGATCAGAGAATCAGAGAAGTATCTGACCAGAGTCTATTATCACAACCTTATTAGGTATCTAGAGATCTCTGGAGGGTTTTATCCTTGAATCTATCAGAGGCACATTCCAGCACTCAGTGGCATCTCTGTGTGCTTCTAGCTCTCCATTTACCTTTTATAGATGGAGATGACCTTGATGATTTTACTTTAAAATGATTCTAACTCTGGGCTGCTCTCCCTTAGTCTGATCTTTCACAAATTTAATGGAGACACTATAAAAATGCAAAATGTTAATAGGATATATATACCTCTCTGATTCCATTATCAGCTTCTTGAAATATAAAAATGTTTACCACTTTCTTAAGTGTTAAAGGAAAGATACTCCTTTTATCCCTGGGTAAGAATTCCTCCATACGCATGTGTCAGGGGGACAGGAGATAAATGGAGGAGACTGGCTCTAGAAAGCATGTTTGCATGATCCACAGTGGAGGGAATCAATTCGCATTTCCCTCACCAGAATAGCTCCCTCAAACCCCATTTAGGAAAGTCTCTTCAGCAACTGGGAGCTTTGCTGGCAGTCACTTGCCCAGCCAATCCCATCAGCGCTTCAAATCCCAAAGTCAACCCAAAGCCATAGGATGATATATTGTCAATCATATCATTTAATTCAGTGACATTTATGGAAAAGCCTGAGACCCCAATTTAAAAAAATGAGCAAAACACCAAAAATGTCCTAGAGAAAAGTAGCTGTACTTTAGATGAAGTTTAACATTAAGTAACTCACTTTAACATTTTTCTTATTATAATTTCCAAAATTATGTGCTATACCCATGAATATATAACAATTTGCCTGAAGAAACGAAGTTATTGACACAACAAACCCAAACATAGAACTTCAAACAGAAAGCAGAAAAAAAGAAAAAGAAATGACAAAATAACTTGTTACGTTTGAAGTACTCAGCCAATCGCTGATTTTGCGGTTAAAACAGGATAAAAATGTTCCGGTGACAGTTGGATTCAGCATCGGGTCCACAGTGGATGGTCCACATATGCAAGTATGCCACTCTCTGAACATAATTTGTGCAGCTGCACCAATGACCTGTGTCTTACCAAGTCTAACAATCAAGACCAGGTCCTTATTCTCCATACTGTTCAGCCACTCCTCACACAGTTAATCATCTCCTTCTCAATGAAACATTTCCTCATCACACACGGCTCTCTAACTCTCCTTCTCCCACTACAACTAAGGTTCCTTTACTGGCTGTGTTCTCTTCCCAGCCTCTGAACACTATAGTGCCCCAGGGCTCAGTCCTTGGACCACTCCTCTTTTCAAAACACACACACTGCCTGTAGTGGACATTGCCTATTAGGGACAACTCTAATAAATTTGACCTGCCTTTAACCATCAGAACATTCCTTCAGTAGCTCAGAACATCTCATCCTTGTCTGCTGAACATATCCTGTAAACCTTGTGCTCTTGCTGTACTTGTTTGGGGTTCATATTTTCTCTACTCCCCCCAAAGTCTCTTTTTAATTGTTTAGTATTAACAGCATTGGTCACAAGAGTAAAATCCTCTTAGTTCTGGTTCTTCTTGTCATCTTACGTGTACTGTTGGCCTCTGTATTATTACACTTTCACAAGCAGTATTGCAGTGTGAACGCCTGTATTCGTTCAAGACAACCATCATTTTCAAATACTTTAGACTACTCTATCACCAAACTATAATAACATGAAAGAAAACTCATATTTCAAAAACAAATCGATCTTCAACTGAATGTTTTCACAGTAGTCTTACAGGTATCTAGAAACACAAAGAATTACATCATTGGAAACATTTTGTGTGCCCAAAAATGAACTTATATTACAAATGCTTTATGATTACCAGAGATATTCACAATGTCTAATACCATAAATCCCTAAATGACAAACAAATTCACAAGAGGATCTTTGCTAAATATTTCCTCTAAGGTTTTATTTTTCTGAAGTTCAGACGTAAATTCTTTGGCCAGTGAGAACCTTATGTAAGATTTGGCAGAACAAACAGGGAGTATAAAAGCTGACATCCTATTCCTATTATTTCTTCCTACCTCAAGGGTTTCACAATGAGATTTATGTTCAAATATACCTGATATGCACAGATATCAGTCCTTTCAAACTGCTGAGTAAAAATCTCCTTTTCTCTCTCTGGATTCCCCACTTTGGTGATCTCATCCAGTCTCACAATTTTAAATTTCTCCTGTATTAGGACAAGCCCAGTTTTGTTTCTCCAGCATGAACCCTTTTCCTGTGCCCCACACTCGCGTATGAAAGACTTCTGTAACTTGCCCACTAGACAGAGTTCATGGGCACCTCACATGCAACATGTCCGACTATAAATGTCAGTTTCTTCCCACCCACTGCCCCAAGTTACTTCTCTCTCCGCCTTTTCCAATCACATGGCATTCCATCCATCTTGTGACTCAAGTGAAAAACCTAGGAGTTACCATTCCAACTCATTTTCCTAACTGTGAGAAAAAGAAAAAAAAACACCCAGCGAAATAGTTATAGACTCTGTCCTTTAGCTTAAAAGTGGAAGTTATAAATGATGCCAAGAAATCAAGTGAAATAAGTACAACCAATTAAACATATAAAAATACTTAACTTCAAAAATAATTAGATGAGCTCTGATGCAATCTTTTTCATTATTGTTTATATTATTTTTACCATTTAGATTGGGAAAGATGAAAATGCTTTTCTCCTCCAGTGAATGTTGAAGATATTCTCATTTTCCAGTAAAAATTTGGGAACAATACAAAAGATCCACCAACATGGAGTCTGTTAATTTAAAACTACACAACAGAACAGTATGCATTTGTTGAAAAGAATACAGCAGATCCACACGTGCACAAACAGAAAATAAACAGAATACACTGTTAGAAACAAAAGTTGTAAAAAGTTATAGGTCCAGTAAGATCCCATTTTTGCATATAAAAAATATATATATGCTGCAATGGTCCTATTTCTGCTGAGTCTAGAGCCTCACAGACGAAGGGAAGAGCACAGCTTTTCTAATGATCCTGGAGACACATGGGCTCTGTCAGCGTAAACCAGGATCAGTGTCAGCCCCCGCCATGAGAGATGTCCGAACCGGCCTTGGGCCTTCTCCCACAGCTGTCTGGATCAGAGGGAAGCCTTCTGCCTCCACCTCCACCTCAGGACTAGAATCATCCCTGCTCCCGAAGCAAAAAGGACGGATCAGAGAATTTCTGGGACTGGGTTTGCAAGAGAATATAAGGTGCTGAAGAAGAAGAGGACAAGATACAAAGACTGACAGACTGAGGCAAATGCCTCTGGAAGAGAAGGGTCACTTGCAAATGGGAACGAAAGCCCAGACCAGACAACAGGGCTAATGGGCAGTGAGGCTGGGAGCCCCAGACACCCTCTTGACATCATATGTGTCATGTGGCATGCAAAAACCTTAAGCACAAAGGTGACTTTACAATGGTAGTTACAGAATAGTCACATCTGTATAGGGATATATTCAATAGTGTTGTAATAACCATGTGTGAGACCAGAGGAGTACTTGAAATATGTACACCTGAAACTAATACAGAATAATATTGCATGTAAACTGGAATTGAAAAATAAAAATAATAGTAGCTCAGTGGATTGAGCGCGGGCTGCGAACCAGGCATCGCAGGTTCGATTCCCAGTCAGGGCACATGCCTAGGTTGCAGGCCATGTCCCCCAGCAACCGCACACTGATATTTCTCTCTCTCTCTCTCTCTCCCTCCCTTCCCTCTCTAAAAATAAATAAATAAAATCTTTAAAAAAAATACAAAAAAAAAAAAGAAAAAGAAAAATAATAAATTTTAAGAAAGGTGTCTTGACATGTTTTGTGGCTCCACCTGTGTGTTCTCCAGCAGCAGAAGAAAACCAGGTACAAGTTTCCCTGCCAGCACCTGTGCCCCTGTGGCCCTTCCGCACAAACAACAGGAGATGCAGGCGAAGGGCCAGGTGTACCACTGGGCCGGCTCCGAGGTAAGGCTCATTTCCTTTCGGCCAGTTACCTAACCCAAGAGAGAAGACTATTGTGCAGAGTTACATAAATGTTCATATTTCCAGACAAAATAAAAACCTGAAAAATATGCCCCAAACTCCTAACAGGTGTTCTCTCTTGGGATGCACTCATGGCAAACTCTACTTTTTAAATATGTTTTTGTCAACAGTGTTTTCTATTGAGCCTGATATGTATGTATGTGTGTGTGTGTGTGTGTGTACATATATATCAGGCTCTCTCTGTACACATACACACATACATATATATGTATATGTGTGTGTACACACACATACACACACACACACATATCTTCTATGTTATGTGATTTTAAGGGCCACCTTCTCCCCACTCCACCCACAAAGGATACCTTGAAAGGTTTACAGAGTCAAAAAAGGGAAGTTGGTTGTAGAATTTTTTTAAGGATTCATTTTAAGCATCATATTCTGTTTTGAGAATGAGTATCGTAAATTAGAATCATGACACTTTCATCTTGTAGTTGTGCTTCTCCTGTACGTGTTTTTGTAAGACAAAAAGCTACCCTAAATCTATGCATGGAGGTCCTCCTGGGAAGGGCATGCTCTCAGATACAAACACAGCCATGTGTGCTCTGAAGTCCAGGGCAGCCAGCAAGTTTGAAAAATTCTAACAAGAAAACAAATAGTGGGAAGACCAGGTGAGGTTGTAGCCATAATATAACTTTAGGCTATGGGTTCCAATGTGGACTCTGACCTTAGGAAACATATTTCATGCTGTTTTCACACCTGCAAAGGCATCGTAATCACAGTTGGCAAACATTAACGTTTGGAAATTGAGACTCCATTCAGCAGCTTTGCTTTCCTGGGGGAAAAGAGGAGATGGTGCACGTAGGTCTAATGGAAGCACAGACTGCACTGACCTGCCTCCCTGCCCCCCATACAAACACTTTTACAGAACTGTGCATTTGTCGTAAGCATACTCTTTGCAGGAGTGTCCAACCTGCAACCTGCAGGCCACATGTGGTGCAGGATGGCTATTAACAAAAAATCATAAATTTATTTAAAATGTTATGAAATTTTTTGTTTTTGTTAGTGTTTGTGTATTTATTGTGTGGCCCAAGACAACTCTTCTTCTTCCAGTGTGGCCCAGAGACACCAAAAAGTTGGACATCCCTGCTTAAAGGAAATGTTAATACATTTCAGTGTTCCCTTTTATAAAGGCTTACAGAAAAAATTCCCCCAGGCTTTAGTTCCAAGAAAGCCAATGCTTCTCTCCTGGGCACCAGGAATGTTTTAACTGGGCAACTTCAGGAATCTTGTCACCCTGAGGACTGGTACCAGCTCTCATGCATGCACATGATCTTGCGGATCCTACCCTATGGACTAAATTCTCCCTGCCTCTGTCTTACTGTGCTACTTCATGTTCATCTTCCCCATTTACCTGAATTTTACTTTCATCTTTCTGAATTTGTTATCATTTTGTTAGTAGCTTTGTTAGTCTTTTAATTAAGTAGAGCACAAAACACACTTAATATCATTGTATAGGAATGGATATTATAAACGCAACAGCTGTATGACTGATAGTAGGCCAAGAAATGCAAACTTAGGAGGTATTTTTAGGCAAGAAGAGGCCAAAAGATCACTCGAAACATGCTGCTAAAATGAATTAAAAGCAAAGCATGCCTTGCGAGTTAGAATCTCTACAGACTGACTCAAATCCCATTCAGAGGGCTGTTCTACTCACCCCACAAAGTTCCAAGTCAACATCTGGGCTTGAAAGCTTTTGTTTGGGGGGGAAATATTGGCCTCACATTTTAATACACTTGAGGTGAGACAAAGACAGTATGAGGATGGGAAGTGATTATTTAAAAAAGAAAAAGTCTCTTCATTGAATTAGCTTCCCATGTCTGTTTGGTAATTCTGTCTAATTAGCAAGCTCACTTGGCCACCAGTCTGAAAGAAGAGTCTCTAATTAGCACTACTGCTAATAATGTCCCAGTTTGTTGACTCCTGAGATCTTTTAATTGGCTCTGAACTCTGGAAGGGAAGAGAGTCTGTAGAGTCTCCACTGCCAACGCTTTGCCATCAGTTTCCATGGTTCCCTAAGCCAACTTCAAAACCTATTTTCTCTTATTTCATTTGTAATGCACGTATGTGTTCCCATCAAAAAATACAATCAACTGTTACACACACTCCTTGTTCCAGGATTTGTCTCATGATGTTCTTTCTGCATGGAGTTCCTTCCCCATTCTACATCAATATGATCAATTCCTACTCATAATTTGTTCATTCTTTAATATAAAGGCCCAAGGCAGTTGCCACCTCTTCCAAGAAACTTTCCCTTAATGCACTCAGCTGAAGTAACCTTCCTTTCCACTGAATTCCCATAGGGCTGACCTCTTTCATTCTTATGATACTGATCACTCCCTATTTGAGTTGTGTGTCTTACACCTTACTCGTTTAGAAAGGATTTCAATGAATTGGTAGGAATTGAGTACTCTAAGAGAAGAAGAAGGCATCCTTGGTGAAATTAACAGCCTTAGCAAAAATTCAGAGCCATGACTGTCTAATCCACACTGCGTGGGGCTGAGGGGCACAGAGGCAGGCAGTGTAAGCTGAGAGTAGGCAAGGACATTGCACTGTGACGGAGAATGTGAAGTCAGATATCTGCTTTATTTAATGACACTGGAAGGTCCATTAAAGTTGGAATAGCAAAAGGACATAAACAGCTGTACAAGTGAACATTTATTAGGCAAAATTACCTTATATATTTGTCCAATCTTATTTCACCACACATATAATTTGGGCTACGACTTAATGACTGGTTATTGTCTCCATTTCTGTTCTCAACTTCTTTCATAAATTAAGCCAAATGTTTGAAATTAGGGCTGTCTATGTCTAGGGAATCTATTCTATATTCAAGAAGGAGCCCATTTGTATTCCTGAAAATGGCTTAAGTTAATATATGAGCTCCATTTTAAATAAAATATTGCATCATATGAAATAAAAACAGTTCACTTGCACTTTTTCAGCTTCATATCAAATAAGACTGGTTTTTTCACAAAACTACAACAGACCTTTAATAACATGACACTGTGTCCTCTGGTTTTTCAAGACAACTGTCCCTCCTTAGTGGGCACTCTTTTACTCTTTAAGCCCTAGGGTCCAAGTTTTACTCATTCTATAGTTAACTCTCAAGGAGAGACAAGACATTTACTTTTTACTGGAGGTTTTCTTTTAAAATAGCATCTCCTGAGACCCACATTTCACCCTTGCCAACACATTCTGTATTCTGTTTTTACAGTAACAGCTTCTTAAGATGAGATGAGGGAAGGGCTGAGAAGTAATTTTCCCTTCTCCTTCATCCTCAAAAACATGAATAATGGAAACCCAGCGCACCATCTCAAAATAGCTTCTTATCTCCCAGCTGGACAGACGAAAACTAGGTAGAAGGGATACAGCCGGTGAGAGGAGAGTTCGAAGGTATAAAACAAAGGGTTGATGAATGGACTAAGGACTGAGACTGGAAAAGAAGACAAAAATGGGTGTAGAAGTAGGTATGCTTTGTTCTTTGTTTTTGCTGTAGAGAGGGTGAGGAGTCACATCTGATACATTCACCTTTCTATCTTCTTTTTAAATTTAAATTTTAAGCAACAGCTGTGTATGTGTGTGTGTATATATGTACAGAGATATAATATACATGATGTGTAACATGTTTTGGTATACATATGCATAGTGAGCTGATTACTAGAGTCAAGCTAATCAACCTACCCATTTCAGCTGACTTTGCAAGTGTGTGTGTGCATGTGTGATTGAGAACCTGATATCCACTCTCTGAGCAAGTTTCCAGTACACAGTATGTTATTACTGACTAATGCCACTATGCTGTACATTAGATCTCTAGAATGTTCTCATCCACACAACTGAAACCTTGTACCCTTTTTTTATTCTTTATTTTATTGATTATGCTATTACAGTTGGCCCATTTTCCCCCTTCACTCCCCTCCACCCTGCCCATCCCCTCCCACGCACATTCCCCCCTTTAGTTCATGTTCATGTGTCATAAGTGAAACCTTGTACCCTTTGACCAGCATCTTCCCATTCCTTCCCTCTGCCCCACCTCCTTGCCCTTAGTAACCACCATTCTACTCTCCGCTTCTATGTATCTGACTTTTTTAAATCCCACGTGTAAGTGGGATCATGCAGTAATTTTCTTTCTGTGTCTGTAGTATTTCACTTACCATAACATCCTCTGGGTTCATCCATGTTGTCCCAAATGGCAGGATCAACCTATATTTTAAGACTGAATAGTGTAAAATCTATGTCCCTACCAGGCCTTGTACTATGACCAATCAATATCTGTTGGTTTGATTTAAATTTTATTCAAATAAAGAATTATATATGATACATTTTCTCTATGCCCTATAAGAATAAAGCACTAAACAGGAATTTAAATATGGGTGAGCCATTTACTAATTGTGTCAAATGGGATTATTAGCCACTTCCCAGGGTGAAGAGTCAATAAAATAATGCACAGGAAGTGCCCAAAGCCTGACATAGACTAGACGCTCAGTGAAACTTGGTTACTAGCATTCCCAGTTCTCATTTCCTGCCCACACCCGTCTTTACCCATCACGCCTGCAGCCCCTGTTGTCGCCAGTCCTCAGCCACCGTGTGCCAGTACACCTCTTAGGGTTAAGCCATGAAGCACGTCTCAGATAATGTGCTTATGATATGGAATAACTCCCAAAGGGCTTCAATGATTTTTGGAACCTAAATGTTATTTGATGTCAATCCTTATAAAGCTATCCCTATGAGAGTGTCACTCTTAGTCCTTCTCATCCCAGGAAGCTCCCAAGTAGGTCCCCTTCTCCCCAAATGACCAGCAACCCCAATCACCGAAGTCATATTAATTTACTATAAGAAGTTAATTCTCTGTTCCTACTCAAAACTAAAGCCTGAGACTAGATCTGCCTATTCAAATGCTCATTAAGGTAGTTTGCTCAATAGAGGCCATTCACAGCAGGTCCCTGAGTCTGGGAGCACAGCACCTTCAGAAGGACAGTTTTTCCTTCAAACATGATCAGATTCTTGGTCAGGACTCCACTCCCCGCTCCCACCTCCTTCTCAGAGAATAGCAAACAGACTTATTTTCCCCTTTACCGCCATAAGCCCTCAGTGTTTGTGAGCTTTTTCCATGCCTCCAAAAAACATCATCTTAAGAACAGATTTGGAATTTCATGAAAGATTTCACGATATCTGTCTTCTGGGAGAACTGGAAACAGAAATCAAGCTATAAATGCTAGACTGTCATGCCTGAAAGCAACCTTCCATTTTCCACTCTCGGTTGATTTTAAAACGTGGTATCATTCCCAGAACTGTTCAGAATAATTCAGTGTTTACCTACTCACCCTTCCCCCTGTGCTCTTAATCCTCCCCTCTAATCACATGACATGCAAGATTTTAACAATACTTGCGCCCAAAATATAAAAAACTAGTGAGCATAAATCTGTTCATAGTTAGAAATATTTTATGGGAATATTTCAAATACTTGGCATTTAGGAAAAAACACATTATTTGAGACGTGCCTCATTGCTGTATGTGATACATTGGGATGTGAAGTTGGGAACTAGGGTCTCGGTGTGACGACAGAAGAGCTGGAGGTGTGTGATGGGTAAAGACAGAAAGGTGGGAAAGATGATGGTGACTGGGTGCAGTAATAACTAAGTTTTATGGAGCTCAGTCGTAAGTAAACATTTCTCTTTGTTTGTGGTTGCTATCTTCATATTCCCGGGAGATTTTTAAAAAAACACACTGAATGGAGAAAAGGGTTGAGTAATAAGATGCAAATTCCAGGCCAGCAGGGGGAGTTGGTGGCCAAGGGATTCATACACCAAAGCTGAATCCGTAGTTGGTCTTTAGGGGCTGAGCAATAAACAAAGTCAATTGCAGCTGTGCCCAGAATGTTCTGCTGAGGTTTCCTAGCTCCAGGCTGTTTCACACCAGTCGGGGAAACCCAGGGGTCCCCTTGGGAACAAAGAAATAAAGAGGCAATTCCAAACCACTATGAACAAGTTGCAAGAGAACATAAATCCATAGGGTGGTTCACACTGTACTAGCGACCTATAAAGAAATCACTGGGATTTTTCATTTATAAAACACTTGCAAGATTTCTCTTTAAAGCAACTAGGCTCTCAAGACCATCCCTTAATAACTGATGATATAAGGCCCCTGAAGACTTCCTTTTCACCCAGGAAATCAGCAATTTACAAATTTACACTATACTCCTCAGTATCAATGCCCCCAACCAACCTGTCAGAGTATTGAGAGTTAAGCACCCTTGCACATGCTACCTGAAGCCCTTAAAAACCTGAATCCTTTTGTGCCTCATCTCAGTATGGTGACACTTTGAAAAGCAGCGTGATCTACTCTGAAAGCCAAGAAGAATATCGAAGTGCTTCAGGGTTTCTTGAAGTGAAGACAAGGGTCTTCACACTGTGTCAAGCACACAGAACTCCCTAAACATCCTTCCTAGACATTCTCCCCTTTCCCCCAGGGTTCATACTCATGGCAGCTATGAGATCACTCCTCTCCAATGCTCTGCTGTGCTCGTGTTCACCTCTTCCTTTACCCTATGCCCACCTATCATTCTCTGCCCACCCCTCCATGCACCTGAGTTGCCAGCTCTGACTATGTGTAGTTCCAGAAAATGAAATGAAACAGAGTCCAGTCTCTTACTCTGAGCTTTTTTTCATTTCCCTATTATAGTAAAATTTTTATTCAGTGATATGCATTGATCTTAAGGTATACTTAGATGAGTTTTGAGATAGGTATAGATAAATGATACAAATAAAAAGAGATATAGATATAGATACCTATATACCTGTGTATCAACACGTAAATCAAAATATAGAGCACTTCAGTCACCGCAGAAAGTTCCCTTATTCCTCCACTCAATCACTCTCCACCCCCGTAAGCAACCGCCATTTTAATTTGTATTGCCATGGGTTAATTTTGGTAGTTTATTATTCTCACATAAATAAAATCATATATGTGCTTTTTTGTGTCTGGTTTCTTTCACTCAACATTAGGTTTTTGAAATTCACCCATAGTGTTTCATGTTTCAGTGGATCGTTCATTTACACTGCTGGGTAGTATTACATTAAATCTATATGGCACAATTTATTTTTCCATTCACCATGAGCATTTATGTTGTTTCTGTTTCAGAGATATTGTGAATGAAGCTGCTATAAACATTTTGGTCTGTGTTTTTTGTAGACATATGCTGACATTTTTCTTGGGTGAAAATCTAGCCATGGAATTGCAGTGTTATGAGGTAATAGTATATTTAACTTCATAAAAAACTACCAGACACTCCCCCAAAGTATTTTTACCAGCAATATGTAGCAGTTCCAGCTACCCCACCTCCTAATCCAGACTGATGTTATCAGACTCTTTAATTTATCTATTCTAGTGTATGTAAAGTAGTGTAACATTATGACTTTAATTTTCATTTCCTTAATGATTAGTGACGTGTATAGATGAAAAAGGGGCCATATACTAAACCTGACAAGCTCAGGAGAGGCCTGCGTGGCAGCCCCACAAACTCAGAGACCTGAAGTAACCAGACAGGCTGGTCTGAAATTAGAACTTTCCAACTAAAAGCAGTTCGTGGTGGGTAGACGTGTCCCAGGCTAGTATTTTTTCCTAACAAAGGTCAATCATTACCTCAACTGAGACTGTGGTCTTTTTTTGCATCTCAATAACATATGTTTGGAATGTCAAAGTAGTTTCCTTCCCCTCTCCACCTCTCAAAGCACAACCACAGCACAAGAGCAGAGACCACAAATCCCTTCATTGTTATTATTATCACGTTAATTGTTAACTGTTAACTATCCTGTACCCACTGTGTAAAAGTAGTACTGGTGTGTGTCTATTCTTTTCACTTTTATCCAGTCCCAGAGACTTCCCTGCTTTGCTTTCTCCCACCTCCCTAACCTATCCCCAGTGTATTTCCTGTAACTCCCCTACATCTTCCCCTTTGATTCTCATGTATATAGTAAGCTGTAAAACTGCCATTTTCCAGAGTATTTTCTCAGTCCATTGAGATTGTGCTTCCCAGCAATTGTCAGCAATTTGGCTCAAATAAACTCATAAAAATTCTTTCAGGTTTGGACCTTTCTTACGTTGACATGTTGCATACTGTAGCACAGGGGCCCCAAACCAGGGAGCTGCTTAAGTGGTCATGATATTCAGAAAAAAACCACCTGGAGGACTGGCCAATGTGGGTCAGTGCGAGAGAGACCTCATCTCCTCCAGTCTGAGGCTTGTTATAAGGGGCCCAAGACAAAGGCAGTGCGGGTCCAGGTTGCACAAACCTACGTGTGGCCCGGAGCTACATTACATCAGTGTGTACGTGCAGAAGGAAAAGGTCAAGAAGCAGTCACAGGACAAGAAGCCGCTCCCAGAAAGAGATAAGGAGGGAGGTACAATCCATTCCCAGAACAATACACATTCCTTCTGGCCAGGTGGTGGGAGAGTCCTGTATTGAGCCCACACACACTTTTTGTAGATTTATTGGACATTCCTACATATGTCTTTTTTTCTGTCAAGCGTCTACTCAAGTATTCTGCCTCCTTTACAGACTTGTTTGATATTTTATTATTGATTATTACAAGATAGCAAATATACTCTCCCAATATGCATCTTACCTTTTCATTTTCTTAATGGTATTTTCTAATGAACAGAACTTTTTGATTTTTATGAAGTTCAATTTTATCAGTTGATTTTTTTTGTTATTGTTTTATGGTTTGGGCTTTTTGGGGTTGTCTCTCAGAAATCTTTTTCTACCTCAAGAGTGTAAAGATATTCTCCTGTGTTTCCTTCTAGAAGTCTGAAAGTGTTCACTTTTACATGTCAGTCTATGAGCTGCTTCAAACTAATTTTTTGTGTATGCTGTGAGGTTGTGGCCAAGTTTTCCCCTTACAGATAGCCAATTATTCCACAGTGATTTATTGAAAAGAATTTTTTTCACCGTTGAACTGCCCTGATAACTTTGTTGAAAACCAATTATGAGGATATCTTTCTGAAGTCTAATTCTGTCCCACTGATTTGTCTGCCTTTATGGCAATAGTGCGCTTTCTTGATTAACACAGCTTTACACAAGGACTTGAATCGGTTAGAGCAAGTCTCTCAATTTGTTCTTCTAAAAATGTTTGGCTATTCTAGATCCCTTATACTTCTGTGCAGATTTTAGAATCCATTTGCAACTTTTGTCAAACAAGTCTTTTAGAATCTTTATTGGGGCTCTGATAAAACTGTAGTTCAATCTGGGAAGAAAGGACATCTTAAAGTATTAACTATACTAGTCTATGAACATTATATGTCTACATATTTAGACCCTTATTTTCTCTCTGCAAAGTTTTGTAGTTTTTAAAGGACCTATACATTTTTATTAACTTTGTTTCTAAGTATATTAATTTTGATAATATTTAAAAGTTGAATTTTAAAAATTTCATTTACTATTTTTATTGCAAAAACATAGAAAACTACTTGCTTTCCGTATATACACTTTGTATCCTATGATCTTGCTGAATTTGCTTATTAATTAATTATTATACATTTATTAGGGGTTTTTTACATAAACAATCATGTAACCTATGGATAAAGACTGTTTTACTTCATCCTTTCCAATCTTTTGTCTTTTTTTTTACTTGCCTTATTGTTCTGTTAAAGACAATCATATACAATATTAAATAAGAGTGATGAGTCCTGGCTGATGTGGATCAGTGGATTGAATGCAGGCCTGCAAACCAAAGGGTCACCAGCTCGATTCTCAGTCAGGGCACATGCCTGAGTTGCAGGTCAGGTCTCCAGTAGGGGACACACGAGAGGCAACCATACATTGATGTTTCTCCCCCTTTCTTTCTCCCTCCTGTCTTCTCTCTCTAAAAATAAATAAAGATAAAATCTTCTAAGTAAATAAATAAATAAAAGTGATGAAAATAAGCATTCTTGCTTTTTCCTTATCTTAGGAGAAAAGCATCACATCTCTTGTCAAGTGTGAAGTTAGCTATAACTTTTTTGTAGATACCCTTTATCAAGTCCTATATCAGTTTGTTGACAACAGGTTTGATTTTTTTTTAAATCTTGAAAAAGTGTTGAATTTTGTCAAATATGTTTTCTGAATTTATTGAGGTGATTATATAAAGTTTTCCTTTTATTTTGTCAATGTGGCTAATTTACATTGATTTTCAAACCTGAGCAACCCTGTGCTCCTGGGAGATACCCTATTTGGCTTTATTAACCTCTCATATATTATTAGATTTGATTTTCTACTGTTTTGTTGAAGATTTTTAAATCTATATTCATTAAATATGCTCATTATAACTTTGTTTACTTATGTCTTGATTAGGTTTTAAGTCAGGATTATCCCAGCCTTATAACATGAGTTGTAAAACATTCCCACACCCTCTATTTAGCTTATGTATGATTGACATTAATTTCTAGTATGCCTGATGAAATTCACCCATAACACCTTCTGAGCCTGGAGCCTTTTCATTTTGAGGGAGAGGGGTGGGTAGTTATTAAAAATTCTATTTCTTGAGTAGATCTAGAGCTACTGAGATTTTTGCTTCTTTTAGTGTCAGTTTTATAAATTTGGTTATTTTTCCTGTCATATAAACTATCAAATTAATTGACATAAAGTTTTGTATAAGAATCTTTTTAGCATATATAGAATCTGCAGTAATATCTTCATTTTCTTATTAATGATAATTTATTTTTAAATTTTTTTCTTGATTATTCTCACTAGGAGCCAATCAATTTTATTAATCTTTTCAAAGAAACTTCCACGAGGTAATTTCCTCTAATATTTATGTTCTACTTCATGGAATTTTGTTTTTCTCTTTATAATTCCCTCCTTCTATTTACTAATTTGCTCTGTCTTGAACTTTGTTCTTTTATGATATATGTAAAGCAATACATTTCCCCCTATAACTGCTTTAACTGCATCCTACAAATTTTAATGCTATATTTTATTATCATTCAGTTCAAAATATTTTCTAATTTCCTTTTCAATTTCTTCATGTACCTACAGATTATTTAGAATATTACTTAATGTTCAAATATTTGTGTTTTTTCCTAGAAATTCTATTGATATGGTTTCCAACTTGGTTTCACTGTTGCCAGAGAACATGGTCTCTATGGTTTCAAGTTCTTAAACATGCAGACAATTTTCTATGGGCCAGCATATGGCCTCTGATATTGAACATTTCCGTGTATACTAGAAAACAACGTGTGTTTTCTGATTGCTGGATATAGGGTTCTATAAATGTCAAGTGGGGAAGAGAGTTGTTTAAATCTGTATGTTTTTGAATCTACTTAATCCATCAATTACTCAGAAGGGCTATTAAAATCTCCAACTTGTATTTTTTACTATTTCTCCCTTTAGTTCTGTCAGATTTTACAACTCTGTTATTAGATGTATTCACATTTAGAATGATTATGTCTTCATGATTAATTGTCCTTCTGTCATTATGAAGCATCCCTCTTGATATGTGGTAATAGTTTTTGTTTACTTCACCTGAGAAGACAAAGCCACGCCAACTTTTTTGTGTTTATTATTGATATAGTTTATCTTTTAACTCTTCTTCCCTGGTGTATATGTTTTCTTCCCTTCCCCTCTCTGGCCTCTTTCATGGTATTCTCCTTATCTTTAGTTTTTGGCAGTTAAATAATGATGTATCTAAGTATATTTCACCTTGTATTTACCCTGCTTGGGATTAGCTGATGTTCTTAGATATGTAAATTGATATTTTTCTCCAAATCTGAGGACTGTTAGACCTATTTTTCAAATACCTGTATTTTGTATTACCCCATTCATTCTCTTCTTCCCAGGAGTCTGATTGTGGTGTGATACATTATAGGGTGGGGCAAAAGTAAGGGTACAGTTGTGAGGATGTGAATACAGAGTTCATTCTTGTATTAGTTATTAATTATTGTATTATTTTCCATAGGAACACCCTGTCTACTGTCTGACATGTCACTAAGGCTCTGTTCATTTTTTTTAAAAAATCATTTTTCTTTCCATTCCTCAGATGGCACTTTTTATTTCAGATAGCGTCCTTTTCATTTCTAGATTTTCCATTTAGATCATTTTTATAGTTTCTATTTTTTTACTGACATCCCCCATATGTTCCCTCATTCAAAGCCCCCTTCTTTTAAGTCCTCGAACATATTTCCAATAGCTATTTTAAAATCCCTGTCTATGAAATCTAACCTCTGGTTCATCTTGAGGTCTACTTTTCTCTGACTCACATTTTCCTGCCTCTTTACATGTTTGGAAAAAAATTTTACTGCACACTGGGTATGGTGCGTGACACGTTGTAAAGGGCCTGAATTATGCTGTTTTCCTTTCAAGAGGTGGTGTTTTTGTGCTTAGGGTGTGGCCCTTACTTGAAGGCATGGTTCTTACTCCTGGGGTGTGAAATTTCTGTGATGTCAAAAGAATGTCCAAATTGTTCAGCAAGGTCTCCCCACCTCTGCGATAAACCTCCAGTAAGTCTCAGCGCTGGAGAAACTCGGTCCTCTGGGTCGTCACCTCTGATCCCTGCAGCTAGTGCTCCCTGCTACACCTCACAGCCCTGGCTGGCAGGTGCGCCCCAGACCTGGGATTAGCGCCCACACAGACTTGTGGGTCCCCTCTGAGCAAATCCATTTCCTCTGGCACGCTACCCACAGAGTTTTAGCAGCCCCCAAGACCCAGCCATTGCCTCTTAGTTCAGCAAGACCGCTGCCTGTCTGGCTCCTCCTCGCTTCTCCGCAATGACAGCCATGCCTTGAGACAGGGCCAATAAGGGGTTCATCTCACATGTTTCTCTTTGCTCGAGAAGCTAGCTCAGTCCTACTCTGCCTATTGTCTAACACCTGAAAACAGTTGTTTCATCTATTCTGTCCGGTTTAGAGTTGTTTACAGTGGGAGGACGACTCTGTTGTGGCCGGAAGTGCACATGATTGCCCTTAATGTTTTTCTTGCGAGAGCCAGCACCACACAGGAATGTTATTGATGAAACGTCTTTATCTCATTACATCTCACTGCAAGGAAACTTTCTGGACCCCTGACAAATCTATTACATACTTTTCTCTCAGAGGGATCATGAGTTATATTTGCTTGTGGCAAGCGAATCTCTTCTGACTTGCAGCACACATCCCATCTTCCTTTCTTCTCCTGCTATTGTGTTGGCGACATTACCAATTTCCCGGCTGCACATGACTGCATTCACCAAAGTTTCTTCTAACAAATTTTGGAGCTAGGATCTAAGTGTCTCTCTTGGAAAGGAAGCAGTCAGCATCAGGTTCCAATCTTCCCCTCCTCTGGGGTCTGCATCTCTCACTAGGGAAGAATGATGCCAGCTCCCCAAATCCGCTCCCTCATGAACACAGCTGGCTCTCAACCCCTGCCAGAAACATGGAGGTGCCCACACTCCCCAAGTCCTTGGCAGTCTGAGGCTGTCCCACACTTACTGGGGTCTGCCATGAGCCAGAGAATAAATGGTCGCAGAAAAACCCCCTTTAGGACAATGTGGGAGAAGACAGGGTACACACTCAAATGCCCAAATTCTGCATTCACAGGGTCTTTTGCTTGGAATTAAGGGCTCTTTTTTCTCCCTCCCCAATCATGGGAACTTTCTCACTTATTACAGATCTGACTTTAAGAGGCTGAATCATATCTATCTTAATTTCTAGTTCAACAACAGTTTTATGTCTGGTCTCTGTTAGTTTGCTGCAAAAAGGCTACTATGTCTTCCTCTTTTTTTATGTCAGTCCCAATCTACTTCACCAGGAGAAAAACTCAGAGGCTTTGCAGGTGCGTGGCGGTAACTCCACTCCAGATGACTCCAGCACAGAGAAGGCATGAAGGCATTCCAGATGGAATACGCTTAGGAAAACCTTTCTCTCCTTCTTGTTGACAAGAACTTAGGAACTTAAGAGTCTCAGGGACACTCTGCTCTTCCACATGCTTTAGAGCATACCATGCAGTTAGTCACAAAAAATGGTCCTGGTTACTTTCCATCAGAGGCTGAGAACACACACTCTGACATCCCCACTACGTCCGTGAGATCTTCTGCACACACTTCAGTCTCTTTTCCACACCCACACCCACCCCGATGCCTGGTCTTCTGTACAGCACTTCCTATCTCCAGAATCTGGAAGGCCACTGTTCCAATGCTGGCAAAGCAGTCCCTAGAAACATGGAGGTGCCCACACTCCACAGTAGCAGTCCCCAGGAGAACCCTTTTTGGGTGGTGGGACAGGGCAAAAGCCTGTCTCCACGCATTCCCATTATTACATCCTGACTTTTCTCCTCTTTCTGACCCCTTCTTTCCCCTACCCCCTTCCAAAGGCTAGAGTTTCTGAACCTGAACCCTGCCTGCCGTTCCCAACCCCCAAATGCAGCCCATCCTTCACCTTCAGACCACCTGTCCCTAGGGCAGGTCCCTAGAACTTGGCTCAAGAGTATCTTTCACTTCTGTATGCATTTGATATGGAATTAACCTTGGAAAGCAACTTAAAAAACGAGAAAGTTAACACTAGTATCACCTTAAGATTAACTGCTCCAAAACTTAGATTCCAGTTATGCATGGTAGAAATGCAAATTTAAAACACTTCTCTCCTGTGTGAAATGCATTCAGCCACATCATTTTCAAATCACATTAATAGCATCTCATTTGCTGCCCAGTGATTACTTCAATTTAAATATTATGATGGAGTCTGAGCTACATTTAATGAATGAATTTAATTAAGACTAGCACCCAAAAAGGTTAATAGTTCTTGAGGAAAATCTTTCATAGGAGACCAATCTATAGTTCATATAAATTTGCAGAGAAAATAAAATATATTGCTCCTTGCTAATGTAGGCCATCACTATTATTATACTAATTTATTTATTTAAACTAGCCTGAAATTCAAAAGAAAATACTTAAAAGTTATAAGGGAAATTCAGTTCCTAAAGAGCTTAAAGCGCACACACACACACCAGCTAACTGTGAATCACCACGAAGCTCTCTTTTTCCAAATGAATCCCGTCTTGTCAACATAGGAAATGAAGAGAAACCACTTCAAGCCTCTAAGGAAACATATCTCTGAGGGCACGGTGCAAAGTCAGATTTCCCAGCTATTCTGGAGTGGAACCAACACTCCACCCCCTGAAACCTCCGCCTCTCCTGGAACTGAGCCTCCCAAGGTACCCCTGCTCCTCAGTCTGGCTGCGTCTCTCAATTTCCTGCCATCCAGTAGCAGCCTGAACCTGCCTGGGTTACTGCTGAGCTGAGGTCTGGAATCCCAGAGAGGAGAATGAGAAGGAGATGTTCCCATGAAGCAGAAGAAAATCACTTTGGACCCAAACTCAATCTCTACAGGTCTCCTGCTAAGAAAATCTTCCTCTTCCATAATTGCTGCAAAATTAAAATCTTATGTACACTTAATATGCAGTAGGTTATCCAATCAATTTACTATTTCAGCAAATGAGCACATCTTTTAAAACAGTCAAATGCACCTTTGTAGGGCAAAATACAAAAGATCATTTCAGTAACCCTTTCTCCTAAGTCTCTAATGCATTCTTCATAACACAGACCAAGTCTTCTTTAATAAGCAGTGTTGGGTATACAGCGTGTTCAGTGTTAGCTCTCAGTGTCACCATCTTGTTCAATCCCTGAGAGACCCTCTGGATTATGAGATGGAAACTAAACTCCCTAACTGATTAAGGGGAAGCCTCATTGCTTACTGATTGCAACTGTGTGCATTGTGGATGCTCAATAAATGCTTGTTGAAAGGCACAGAGGTAAGGAAGAGAAGAGGGAAGAAGAAAGAAAGCTAGCCAGTTCCTACAGATGTGATTTCTATGCTGAGTGGGAGTTTAGAAGAGGGGAGGTTTATGTTTATTTCAAGTCTATGAATCTAAAAGGACTGTAGAGTCATTCACCCACTTTAGTCAAATTGTTCCTAAAATGTCTCCCACCTGTGCATTTTGGCCGATGGTATTTTATAGTCCTAGAATGCTTCCTTCTTCTTTCCCAACTAGTAACAATCTATCCATTCCTTAAACTCAATTCCATTTGCACTTGCTCCGTGAAATGACCCCTCATCTTCCAAAGCAGAAACAATCACTTCCTGTTCTCAAATATAAGCATATAAGCATATATCACATATAACCAGTTTTATTTTTCTAGTTGTCTTTTCATAAACTTATTTTTGAACACCTCGAATAAACCATAGGCACACTTGTGGCAGAAGCAATATGACATTTTAGACCACCACCCATTGTATACCCCACATAGTATGTTCCATTTCACTCTGGATATCCCCTCCCCCCTCACACACACACACACACACACACCACCCCAGGCCTCTGGATCGACCCAGTCCACCTTTCTTCCACTGGCTCTCTGCCCTAGAAAATGGACATGTATGAGTTACATCATGTGGCTCCTTCTTCTTGTGACTTCTAATGGGGTCAGGCCAACGGGAGCCTATGAGGCTGGCAACCTCCTTCCCTAGCTCCTTCCTGCAGAGGCACAAGAGCTGGCTGAGACCTCACTGCAGGTAAGGCCCCTGGACAGCAGCCCTATCCATGGAGCCTCTCTGTCTTTGGGGTAACTGGGTCCTCCATTTCAGGGCATGCCTCTGTTATCAGCCTCAAGGTACTGCACTAATTTATAAGGTCTCCTTACCCTGTCCCCGCCCATATCCTTGTAAATAGAGCTTGTATTAAACTGTTCTCAAATTATCATAATTTAAGTACTCCCTCTGTTTCATGTTGGGACCATGATGAACACATCTGCTTTATTTTTCTCTTTGCCTTAATATTTGAAATAATCTTATTCATTTATTTACTGTTTTGTGTCCTACCCCCTCCCAAATAACAATAAGCTCCATATACAAGGCATTTTGTTCTGTTTAACACTATTACCCTCAGCTTCTAGAACATGCTAGAGAGAGAGGAGGCCGTCAGTAAGTATTTGAGAAATACGTATGCAGATAGAGATATGGATATATTCCAATTCAGAACAATATATCTGTACGTTTAAAAGACGATTCCAAACCACTAAGTTGATTATTCATTCATTTTTTTCAAGGTGAAGAACAAAGTACTAACTCAGGGCCTGAATACAATATTTTTCTCAGCCCAGTCAAAAGACAAAATGCACAACTCTGAATAGTATTTTCCTGAAGTTGAGCTTCTAATATTAAGGAAAGCAAAACAGAAAACTCCCAGAGAATATAATACAGAGCGAAAGCAAAATGACATCTCCAAACAACCTTTTTGCTTGCCAATGGAAATATGATACCTGTGGAAAAATCAGGCCCTAATTCAAGAAGCACCTGTGACATCACTGTACATTTATTTCCTGACTCAAAGCACAAATGTATCCCCAACTGTGATTGGACTGCCATCCAACTCCAACCTCCCCATTTCCTGCCTCCAGTTATGCTTTTAAAGTATTAAGACATTAATCCTACCAAAATGGGGGCAGGGGTAGGCCTCTTCTTACACAAATACCCAAAAATGAGTTGAAGTATTCAAGAGAGAGCAGTGAAAGGAAGACTGGAAGGGAGAGCCTGCCTGGCTCTTTGCTAAGTGCGATGCTGTGGAGGGTGGGGATGGCCGAGAGGACATGGGCCAAAGCGTCGAGTTCAGAGAGACCTGAATGTGCCATGGCCGTCACGCCACCAGGGAACACCCGACAGCTGTGCACCGGCTGCAGCTGGGTCCATGGTTCCAAAATGAGCTCATGTGGGTGTGGCAGAAGGCTTGTCCCCTGTGATATGTCCTCCAAAAAACTTTCACAGCTGTTTCACTGCGGAACAAATGGCTATTTCCTTTGGCTAAATACATTATCACTGAATTATCCTAGTGAGAAGCCTGCAGGATCTAATGAGGTTATTATCTGCAAATCAACCGATGAGGAAACTAAGCATAAAGATAAACAATATGTTCAGGAATTTGGTACTAATTTGAGTGGTATTTTTCCATGACTTAGGAGTCATGTCTAACCTTTGCTCTCAAACACTGGTGAAACACTTCATAATTTATTTTGGCCTATACATAAATTTAATTGCATGTACATTTGACGAAAGCCCATGATTCATTTGCAATAGAACTTCCTGACTTCCTCCTCATTTTCAATATCCTCAAGTATCTCAGAGACCCGGGCTCTCCCAGTTCACAAGGACTTACAACCTCTGGGGGTATTACCACACTGTCACTGAGAGGCATGCCTACTCCCAGATCTGCTCTGAAATGAGCTGGAATTTGACAGAATACCTCCTTGATCAGAGAAGGTAGCAAAGGCAGTGTGAGGTTATTGAGGTATTTATTTATCCCCGACCTCTGGTACTGAGGGGAAGCCAGAAAGTCAGCCCTTTCAGCTAAAGATTCTCAAGCAAGTTTGACCCTGGGTATCGAAGGCCCTGGACATTAGTACAGTGGAGCCAGTCGGGAGGTGAAGGAAGCCAAGGTGTGGCTCCTGGCCAGCAGGGGTCTCCAAAAGGCACAGGTGCACTCCCAGGTTTGGCCAAGGGAATAGACAGAGTTGTGGGAAGAAAACATTTATTTTAATAATGCTTCCACCTCTTCCATTTTTTATATTCTAATATTTTCTTATATATACTTTAATACATATTTTGTCTTACATGTTTATAATATTTCATATATTTTACATTTACATATATATTCTTGCATACAGTTTAGAAACATATTGAAGATAATTCCTCAGAAATGTTGATTAATAGGTTTATATTCACTCAAGGATGTTTGCAGGCCGATGCTGCAGAAATGAGATGGACACAGGAGCACGAGTAGGAAGAAGGTGCTCAGGAACATGGCCAGCATCACCCGTGGGGTTTGGGAGCACCTACGGGGCCCAGGAGGAGAAGAGACTGCAGGAGCAGCGGGGACCCAGAGAACAGCCTGGGCGGAGGGCCCACAGCAGAAGTGTGGTGGGCGCTGTGACCTCCAGGAAGTGGAGGTGCTGCTGTGCACTGCCCAGGTGTCTTTCTGCTGGGATAAGAGGCCCAGAAGAAGCTGGAGGGACACCGCTGACCTCATAGTCAACCCCGCACCTGGACATTAGCAGCTGACGGGGCCAGAGGGCCTGCATTTGCCCAATATCTTTGCTTTCCTTAAAACCTCTGGTGCTATTTCCCAGCCAATGAGGAAAAGGTCTTCCTTCTGTTTCTGTCTTCACACTCTCCCAGTCCTGCTGTTTCCCGGTCTGATCCTCCTCCCAAGTCCCCCCTGTTCCTGTCTCTAGAGAGGACCTCTCCAACTCCTGCAGACTCCAGAAGCGGACTGAACACTCTGCAGGTTCACGTGCTCTCAGATCACATGGCAGCTCCACCCACTCTCCTTCCCCTAAAGAGGGACTAGGCAAGATCAGACCTAATACATGTCTATACATACGGCCAATTTCCCCATGTGCAGCAACAGGGTTTCTCTGTCGTTGGGTTTTTTTTCTTCCAGTCTCCACGCTGGAGGCCAGGAAGAGGGAAGTAGGCCTCCGCTCCGACTCCTCACTGCACCTTTCTTACTCAGTCTTGGCAGAGGTTTACATCCCCAGTCGGCTTCACTTGTTTTACTTCCCAGATGTTTTCATGCTCCAAGGTCACACGAGCATGAATCGCTCCTTCCCTGTCAGACCCTGGCTCCATCTGTTTCTGTCACTTCTCCGCTCCCCATTACAGCCACCCCCAGCTGCACGGATGGCAAATACGAATTTTATTTCAGTGTTTTTATTGTAATATTTTCACGAGCACACTCTTGAGAGGGCGAGCCTCTGTCAGAAGCCACACAAATGGGACTCACATGGCTAAAAACCGCATGAGGACCATACTTTGACCTCTCGGGACACTCCCAAGTGTGTGGCTTGTTGGAGGGACGGGAGGACTCAGTCATGCTTTCCAATTTACACTGCATTCTCCCTGGTGTACTGTGAACAAATCGAAAAAAGCGAGGCTGGCTCAGAGCCTCTGCAATATGTCACTCTGACTTGGAAGGCTTAGAGTCCCACTGAGCTTCTCCGCGTCACTAACAAAACTCATGCGGTGTCCTACGTGGGCACATTTGTTGCCACAATGATCAAATAATTAAAGCTATTAATGCATACTTAAAATGTTATTATTTAAAAAACCCTCAAATGAACAGCAACGACAACAACAAAAACAGACTCAAAGAACAGAAACCAAATATTGTGATAAGTTCAGCACGGTAACAGGGGACTGCCAGAATTAGTGGGGTGACCACACTGTAGAGTATAAAAATGTCAAATCACCGAATGGATCAAGAAGACGTCGCACATACAGAACGACAAAAGGAGGTCTACAGTTGTGAGCATGTGAAACAGTTTATTCTTGTATTATTAGCAATTAATTATTGCATTATTTTCCATACAAACGAATAACTGTAAACCTTCTTTTCCTCCACCTGTAAATGCAATGGGGTATTACTTGGCCATAAAAAAGAATGAGATCTTAACATTTGCCCACAGCAGGGATGGACCTAGAGGGTATTATGCTAAGTGAAATAAGTCAGATAAAGACAAAAACCATATAATTTCACTTATGTGTGGAATCTCAAGAACAAAATAAATGAACACATAAAACAGAAACAGACTCATAGATACAGAGAACAAAACGAGGGTTGCCAGATGGGAGGGAAGCTGGGGTGCTGGGTAAAAAAGATGAAGGAATTTAAAAGTACAAATTGGCAGTAACAAAATAGTCATGGGGATCTAAAGTATAGCATCAGGAATACAGTCAATAATATTGTAATAATAGTATATGGTGCCAGGTGGGTGCTGGAATTATCAGGGGGATCACTTCATAAATCATATAAATGGCTAACCACTATGCTGTACACCTGCAACTAATATAACACAATATTAAATGTCAACTGTAACAGAAAAAAATGAATAATCATTATAATACTGTATACCAACTATAAATAAATAAATAAATAGATAAATAAGTAAATAAATTTTATTATACACCCATGCACATTTTCCTTAAACTTTAAAATGCAAACAAATCCCCTGAGATCTTAATAAAATTCAGACTCTGGTTCAGTGAAGTTGGGTGGGGCCTGAGACTTTGCATGTTCCACAGGTTCCCAGGTGAGGCCAGTGCGGCGGCTCCAGGGCCCACACTTCCAGCAGCAGGCGCCTAGAGCATCCTCCCTTATTTTCTTCAAGCTTGCTGGCATTTAAAACGTACATTCAGCTCATTTTTGATGAATTATTGTACTGATCATGCACATAATGTGAACTTAACCAAAGCCTGTTGAATATATTACTTAGTAAATGTGTAAATGGCATCCAAGTATAAAAGGCCTCCCTTACGGATAATAGCAGGTGTGGCTCCAACAGCAGGTAAATGCAAGGAGCTTCGAGAAACAAAAAAGTCCAGAGGAAGAAAGAGTTAAATTGGATCCTAAACAGCTATTAATTCAGGGCAGAAGTAGAAGCCAGCCACTGAGCTGAATGTAAACAATAGTAAAAACGAACCCAGGAAAGAACTGCTTAACATACCAAGCAAATGTGTCTAGTATCTGAAAAGAGCAAATAAAAAGCTTCACTTGCCTTGATTACAAGGAGCTTGAGAAAATATAGGCTAGAGAAAAATGGAAATTTACAGTGGGGCAGGAAAAAAAGCACATGGAAGAACAGGAAAATGAAGATGAAAGCCAGCTGCAGATCTAAACAACCCAAATGAATTTTCTTTTGAGAAAATGAATCATGCAGACACTAAATTGAATTACTAAATCAAACTAGAATGTTTTGGGTTTCAGGATAAACAGCACAAATTTGCACTGAAGAAATATATGAACATTGACACTCGGGATTTTTAAAAACTGCAACTTGTCTGAACCATTCTCAGCTCTAAGTCATTTTGTGAGGCCTGTGTATCTAACCCTTTACCTCAGATCAGATGTCTGACTGAAAATGGGAAGGGAATCTTCATTCAAGCCCTGTCCTATTTAAGATTCAGGACTCCGTTATCTGCAAACACTGCCTACTCCTCTACCAGGTGATGAACTGTGGCTGGAGGACTCTGGCTGGAGGATCCCCTGCTCCACCTCCCCACGATCATTCTGAGATATATTGGTCCAAAGTCCAAAGATAACCATGGAGCTCAATAACTCACTTTTGGCAGCTCTATTTCTTTTTTAATTAACATCTTTTCCCAGCGAGAGAGAAGACCGAGTTGCAGGAAGCAGATTCCTGATAAGCACACCTTGACAGCTGCAGATAAACAGGATCTCCAGGCTGAAGGATCAAGGCCACGTAACAGGTGACAGCAATTATTCACCACGGCTGTGCAACAGGGCCTGGTGGGGTTTATCCCTCCCGTAAAGAGATTTACCTTCAAAGTCATCCCAAAGGCGCAGCTGAAGAAGAGGGAAAACTACTTCACAAAAGCTCTGACACCATCAGAGGAAAAGCGACTTTGTGCTACATCTGCATCGTGCAAATGCTTGGAAATAGCAGTCCTGGCTCTTCCTGGTCCCTCAAGTGGTGTTTGGAGGATTCTTCTGTGTTCAAAATCCCCAAACTAAGTTAAAGCCACACTTCTGCCAGAGAGGATAATGTAATCGACCATGATCGCTTGTTTTTCCAAGCGTTGCTGCAAAACATCTAGTGGGAATACAGAATCAATGCTCTATGTAGAAGCCAAATAACCAATTAGCAGGTTCCCTAAAGTGTTAGGAGTGGGGCTCTGAAACGGACCTGGTGGTTAGTCCATTTGGAGACTTTAGCATTTTAACACTTAGCAGGAACTGCATTTCCATCCCAGCAGATCCCCACATCACATAATAGAAAGTGTGTTTCTGGTTCAGTGGGCTCCACTTAACTAAGGCAGAACACATAGCTGTGAGGTAACTCCCAAAGCCACAGTGCTTAAATGAACCATGACCAATCTTTAAACAGGGCTTTTAAAAAGTAATACTGTCATCAGCTCCTTGGTCCGAACCCCACAGGCCTCTCATGTCCCAGCCAAGTATATCTAATTGCTTCTCCGCTGGGCCCGCCCGAACTCTGGGGGCCACTCCGACCCCGGGCAAAAAATAAGGGAGAGTTCAGGATCGCACTCCACTTTACTACGGAAACATTCTGTTACTGTCACCTGCCTGCTCTCTAGGATTGGGACACCCTGAGGGCCAGGCAGGGGGATCTCTGGTCCTGTTTTTCAGTTTCCTTCCTCGGTTGACCTGTTGGTCTCTGTTTTCCCTGAGGATTAATGTAAAGGCTGTGTAGACCAGAATTAGATACCAGGCTCTTCCTGGGACCTCAGCCCTGAAGCTCAGCCCCTACTTGGCTCTCCTATTGTTGCCTACATCCTCAAATGACAAACAGGAGACAGAAGGCTCTATTATATCACATATCACCTAAATATACACTGTTACATCTCACTTCGATTTTAGTTATTTCTTAGTGGCAGATAGTGAAAAGTATGGCTAATGGGAAAAGTGTCAGTGATATTAATGTGTGATGTCTGTTGCGTGGACTCCCACTGCTGGTAACCCTGCTAATGAGCTACATCCACAATGTCGTGTCCTCACCAGCCCAGCTCAGCTCCCGTAGACTCATGCCCATGGCTTCTTTTATGGAGTCAACCCTTCTCATAGCTGGCCCTTCTCTTTTCCTGCTGTCTTCTATGTTTCCCAGCATTATTGTCTTTTTCAAAGAACACTGCTGTCTCATGATACTAACATTGATCCTTTAAAATCACTGTTTTCACATTTGGCCTTTTTTAGATCAGGAAGCATTTCATTCATCAGTGCTAACACTTGATAATGTAGGGGAGTGAGCAGGAAACATCGCACGTGGTTTCGAGTAAGTTCTGTATGTGAGGAACCATAGTACAAAGTGTTGTTCTATAAAAGAGAGGAAATGCCATAGGAAATCAGAGGAGGTGACATTGCTCAGAACTATAACGAGAATGTTTCACTGAGAAGGTGGCATTGGAATTATCTTCAAAAAGGGGGAAATTTTAATCATATAGAAAGAGAGAATTGAAAAAGCCAATGTAAAGAGGTGATGGAGTGTAGTGGAAAGATCAGAGACCCCTGAGCTAGAAAGAGTGGACTAGAAACTCAGTTCTACCACTTACTATCACAGCAACCTTGGAAGAGCCCCATAGTCTGAACTCTTCCTCTTCATCTGTAAAATGGAAGGAATAAAACCTTTTCACATAGGGTTTCTGTGATCAAATCTGTAATCAAAACTCACCAATTGCCATGCATTTTGCAAGCAGCCAACAAAGAGTACTCACTCACAGTTTGGCCGGAAGGAAGTGTACGTGCAGGTGGGGAGTGGGGAACAGGCTGGGCATGTGGTCTGAGGCCACAGCATGCGGTGCTCTGAACTCACCCTCAGCAGCCACGGTCACTGAATACTATGGAGCAAGAGACCAACGTGGACGGAGCTGTGCTCCGGAGTACATTAACTTGGTAGTGACAGAGGCAGATTGGAAGAAGGAAGACTAGACACGTGAAATCGAGTTAGGTATCGAGTCATGCAAAAAATAACAAAGGTGCAAATAAAAAGAGAGGGGTAATTCTAGACATTTGAAGCCATAACTGCTAAGGTTTGGTAAATACGTGGATGTTGGAGTCAAAGGGAATGGAAAAGAAAGAATTGGGTAAAAGACTGCTATTTACAGGTTTGGAGAACCCATAAGAAGGAATAAGCTTAAAAAGAAAAAAAATGAATATAATTAAGTTCAAGGCTCTAGCAAGACTTTTGATTACAATGGCTCTAAACGTTCAGGAAAACCTTCAAAAGCGAGAGCACCATCAGGCAACATGAGCAACAGTAAAGGGTTGTTGCTTAATGTTCTAAGTCTGGCTTATGCAGACAGCCCGCCTGTCTGTGGGCATGCTGCCAGGCATGGGAGGCAAGCACCTAGTGGGCAAAATTGCTGTGGTGGGGTAAGCACATGACAGTAAATGGGAGAGCCATAATGACAGACAGTCATTGTGTGGCTGCTCAACATCAACCCCTTACCCCTGTTAACCTTGTGGTGAAGACTTCAGTGTGCGGTTTTGATGGGAAACAGGTCCTACTCTCACTGAAAAAGCCAAAGGAGGCCACATACTCTGCCCTCGTCTTTGGCAGAGGAAGTATGCATAAGTGTCTGAGGCTTGACCAAATGGAAGTTTCTACAAGATAACTTAAATTGTTGAGCAAGGGAGGCAATGACAACAAAACAGTTGAGAACTCAGCCTTAGCTCTGGCTGGTGTGGCTCGGTAGACTGAGCAGTGGCCTGTGAACCAGAAGGTCACCAGTTCAATTCCCAGTCAGGGCACATGCCTGGGTTGCAGGCCAGGCCCCCAGTTGGGGGTGTGTGAGAAGCAACCAATTGATGTTTCTCTCCCTCTCTTTCTCCCTCCCTTTCTCCCTCCCTACCCCTCTCTCTAAAAATAAATAAATAAAATCTTTAAAAAAACCCAAAATACCTCAGCCTTAGCAGGGGCACCAGCAGCAGCAGATTTCTCGGATCCCTCCTACAACACAACCCAGCTTCTCAGCTTTCTGCCCATACTCTTTCTAGTTTCCTAGATGCTGGTTCAATTTTTTAAACCACCCAATATCCTTCCAAGAATTATTTATCCTATGTAAGTTAGCCAGGATTGGTTTCTGTTACCATAGAACCTCAACATTTCTTTCCTCTAATCGATTTCAGTATAAAATAAAAATCATTATACAGCAGAGAGCAGCCAAGACTCTGGAACAGGATGCCCCTGGTCTTGTCCCGAGGTCTGCCTCCTACTAGCTGTGTGATCTTTAGCAAATCACTCCACACCTGCTCCTCAATTTCCCCATCTACAAAATAGGGATTGTAATGATAACTGATCTCATGGTGGTGTTTTGTCAATGGTTTTGGTAGTATAAAGTCTTTGAGAAGGCATGGCACAGAATAAGCATAAATGTCAGCTGTGATTATGATGATGAGATGACATTATAGTGAGGTGCCCCTTGAATAAATCATGATCACTGTCTTCAGCACTGTGAGATCTAAGTGAAGAGGCAAGAGGATACATGTGCAATATTCCATACGCAGGAAAGGAGGGCATGAATGTAGGTCTAAGTCCTGTTATTGTTGTCAATTTATGAAATGTTCTTGCTTAAACTGGCCACATGTAGGCCACTGAAATACTAGGCCATACGCTAAGGCCATGTAAAGGTTTCAAGGTCCACCTAAGAACTCATGATAGGTTAGAAAAGCAACTGAGCAAAGGACATTTGTTTCAAGCCTGAGGAGCATCAGAAATCCAAAAGCACTCCCTAGCAAAGTCTGTTTCAGTGTCTGCAAGGGGTTCTGTTCAGATACATGAAAATCCCAGGCAAAATAAAATTAAGATATGACCTCATAGGATCCTCCCCAAGGGAATGTGAGAACTCATCATCCAGGCTGAGGAGTTAACTATGGCCCCCCAAAAGTCTCTCCTGTGGAGCAGAGAACACTACAGAATTCTTGGACCTGTTCACACAGCTGAAGCCTGAACTGTGTACCTTTTCCAGTCTAAGCTGAGTCGTGTGAGGTGGCACCTCTCAGTAGTCTACAAAACTTTCTATACCCTCACAGCATCCAAAACAACTTTTGGGATTCAATTTCAGCATCATCTATTACAACTGTGTTTGGGGGATTCGATTTCTTTGCTTTGCTTTTTTCTATAAATTTCCAATTGTCCCAGCACCATTTATTGGAAAAGTCCATCTTCCCCTGTGGCTCTGTGGTGCCACTTTCCAAAGTAAATCAAGTGTCCATATGCACAAGTCTGTGTCTGGACTCCCTGCTGTTCCACTGGGTGATCTGTCCACTCCAACGCCAGCAACACACTGTCTCGGTTACTATGCTGTAATTACACGCCCTCTCTCCTGGTAGCTCAAGTGTCCCGACCTCCTTCTTCGGAAGTGCCTCCGTGACTCTCAGTCCTCTCCCTGTTCACAGACGTTGTAGAATCGGCTCATCAAATTCCACCCAAAAAACCCACTGGGGTTTTTAATTGGGTGGCATTGAATCCACAGGTCAGTTGAGGGGAACATTAACATTTTTTCTTTCTTAATGAAAGAAAAAGAACAAACAGACCTCAGCTGGAAGAGATTTAACACTAAATTAGATTCTGATTTTGGGCTGTGACAGGGAACTGGGGGAGTCTATTTACAAAAGAAGGTACATGTGTAGCCTAAAGACAACATAGGATTTACTGCCCAAGAGGAACCGGAAAAGACAGAAACAGCTCAAGTTGCAATCCCAGCGCTGAAAAGATCTCCTTGTCTGTATATATTGTAAAGGGAAGATAAGAGACACAGCTAAAGTTACATTCCGATTATATCATAAGCAATGCTTCTTCAACTGGTGTCCCTCAATACCAGCTTGTGCTTTTTTCAGAAAATGTCCTAGACATCTTTTGTTAGATGATGTATTTTGTTTAAATGTTAGTTAGCTACCTTCTCCCACATTTTCTCATTGCTTACTACTGGTATGTCAGAATGCTTCTAAGTTTTTATGTTAATCTTGTATGCTGCAATAAACAATCCTTTAATAATTTGATTTTTAAATTTTTTTCTATGCAGATAGTAACATTGATAGGCTGGATCTTTCCTAGGATTCATAATGGCATCTCAGGGCCTCTGTCCCATAGGGACCCTGGGATGTCCTATTCCTAGCCTCAAAGTCTGGCTCAGGTTTTGGTCACCTGACTGTGTCTGAGTCCCCAGATGGCCCATGGACCCTAGCCTCACTTCCTGCTTCCAGACCACCCCAGGACCAATGGCAAGCCCAGGGCTGGGGCTCCAGCCACTATTTTTCATTTCTGTTCTACAGAGAGTAAAGTGTTCTTTCTAAGCTTGGATCTATATTTTTGGTTTTCTATTTTAATATTTCTCCTGCCATCAATTGTGTTTGCAATGAAAGGAATTAATTAAGCTATAAACTGCCTGTGACAGACACCCTGTCAGAAGTTAATACAGTCATCATTATAATGTCTTGACTATAGCAAATGTTTTGAATAAAGTACAATGTATGCAACATGTATGAAATTCTAAGAGATCGTATGGCAAATCATAACAAAACCAATACTTTTAGTTTTGTCTAAAGAGAGACATTCATAGTCAGTCCAGTGCTTTCACATCTTCAACTGGATGTTATAACGTGGATCATATTTTACATTCATACTCTCAGAGTCAAGCGTATGGTACCACTAAAGACCCTCAGCGGAGTTCTGCCTGACCTAGGGAAGGCCACGCCTCCAGAGCCTCCTTTCCTCATCAGAAAAATGGTGTTACATTAACTATTTCAAATAAACCATAATAGCATCTAAGTTGGGAGAGAAATCAGGAGTTCAAGTTCTTACATTGTTTAGTAGGAGGGTAAAGGTATAATTTACACTTTAAGTTAAATACACACATTAAAATGGGCAGGGTGGTGACAAAAAGAACCAATATGGAGAATAAAGTGTTCGGGATTATGACTGCAGGGGGAGGGGGAGGGGGAGGTAAAAGAGGGTGTGGAGGGATACATGGTATGGAAAAATACAATAAAAATAATAATGTAAAAAATACACATATATAAAAGTGTTCTGGATTAATAGAGAAAATGATATAAGAAAAAGGAGAAAAATACCTTAATCAGTCCACCAGACCCCTGATCCTGTCTCTACCCTTGTCCACCCTGTGCCCTTTAGGGCTGATCCTGTACGGATCACCCCCTGAGGCTCCCTTGCTGTCTAGACTGACAGTGAGCTCAGCCAATAGGAGGCAAAAAGGAAGGTCAGAGGGAGGGAAGAGAGGGAAATCAGGACACCTGTTCCCCTGCTCCATCCTCATAGGGCTACCAGGTTCTAAAGGGACGCCTCTACAGAGTCGCTGATATTCTTCCTCTCTCTCTTCTTTCCTCCCTCCTCCCTCATTTCAAAAAATTAATCCAAAATAAAGCATGCAGAATATCTCAATAATTTTATATTGACTATATGTTGAAAGGATAAGATTTTAATATATTGGTTTAAATAAAATATACTATTAAAATTAATTTCTCCTGCTCCTTTTCCTTCTTTTGATGTGACTACTGGAAAAACATTGACTTACATATCTGGCTCACACTTGTGGCTCGCAGAGAATTTCTGTTGGACAGCGCTGGTCTAGATTCTAAAGTCAAATCAGGCCCCCTTGGCTCTTTTTCAGTTCAAGCCCTACTCAAAGTGTGGTCCCCAGACCAGCCTCAGAGAGTTCATGGGGGAGCTTATCAAACAGGCACCATCTCTCAGGCCCCACCCTTGAACTATTTAATCAGAATCTATGCAATAGGGTGAGAACCACTGCTTTAGATAAACATCCAACATTTGGCTGTCTAGATCTTGCCACTGACCTCCCTAATGAGGAAAAAAGCTAGGAAAGATAAATTCAATGGTATGAAAGGGCAGCAGCAATCTATTGAAAACCTAAACCAAAACAAGTCTAATTCGGGCTTTTGGGGTGTGGAAACAGTGGCAATCGTCCACATAAATGAATGCTTGGGAACTCCCTAGAGCAGTTGCACCAAGTCAATTAACTCAGTAAAACAAAGATATTTGCCTATTAATCTGTTACGGAATCAATGTTTGTATCCCTCCCAAAATTTATATATTGAAAAAAATTATATATTGAAACCCTAACCCCCAATGTAATGATTTTTGGAGCTGAGACTTTTGGGAGGTGAATAGGTCATGAGGGTGAGACCCTCAGAGATTAGTGTCTTCATAAAAGAGACTCCAGAGTGCGCGCTCTCTCTCTCTCTCTCCCCCCCTCCGTCTTTCTCTCTCTTCTCTTCTAACCACAGGAGGATGCAAGGGACAATTGACAGTTTCCAAACCAGAAGAGGGCTCTCACCGGAACTTGACCATGCTGGCACTTGGATCTCAGGCCCGTGGCCTCCAGAACTGTGCGGAATAAATCCCTGTGGTTTGTAAGCCGCCCGTCTGCAGTGTTCTGAAGCAGCAGCCTGAGCTGACCAAGACCCAGTCTTTTATTTGCACTCAGACAACGACAATACCATAGTTTCTCTTCTACCATTGACAGGTGGCTTTTGAGGAGTAAAATTTCAGAATCTACACAACCCGTATGTGCAATAGTCTCTTTGATTTTGAGTAGCACATTTTTTGGAACTGGTTTAGTTTGTTTTTCCTCAGTGACACAGAGCAGACCCTTCTCCCAACTCTTCTCTACAACATGTGCGTCACTATGTATGTGAAAACCTTTAGAAAGTATTCTTCTGTCTCCTACTTAGAAACACACTATTCCCATAACCCCTTTTTTCTTAAAGATTCACATTTTATTTAAAAAAATGACCCTCCTCAGTTCCTCTATACACTACCCCCCAGGCACACACCTACATGACCCTCCTCCAAAGGTGTACAGTAACAAGACATTTGCTGCTAAAAATCACCTTGCCAGGTGAACTCCATCAAACGGCCATCCCCTGCCTGCCGCATCTAACTAACAGAGTTCCAAACACCGGATTGGTGCAACATGCCCTGGAAAGTGCAAAGGAGTCAAGGTTGATGGTGGCCCATGTGGAGTATACTAAAGAATGACAGAGACATGGAGTCTCCAGTAGACAAATGCCAATCAGTCCAAGAGGTTGGAGTGGGTAGCTGACTAGTTTTTGGCTTTCCATTCTGTTAAATGGATCATTTCATCTAATCATGTGCCAAGGGCTCACTATTTCCATTATTTTAATTTTAGAGCACTTTACTATCTGGCTGCACAGGCACACTCTCATTATTCTCTTTTACAGATTCTCTTAGCTATTCTTGCCTGTTTTTTATTCTTGCAGAAGAACTTGAGGATCATTTTGTCAAGTTTAATTTCCCATGGGTCTTGACTAGATTTGCACTAAAATCTATAAACTTACACTGAATCATCCAATTCAAGAACATGGTACATCTCTCCATTTATTTGGGCTTTCTTTTATATACCTCCATAAAATTTAAGAGTTCTCCCTCCACAGGTCCTGCACATTTCCTGGTTGGTTCATTCCTAAGTAGTTTATACTTTTGCTTTCACTGTAAATGCAGTCATTTCCCAGAATTCTTTTCCCTTTTTACTTAATTATACAGTAATACATAGATAAAAAGTCCAAACATTGTAGAGAAATAGAAACAAACTGGTCATTTATCCAACCACACCCCCTCCCCCCACCAGCAGGCCTGTCTATGAAGATTGACCCATATCCATCAAGCGTTCCAAGCTCTCTGGATTGTGATGTGTTTGGGCTTTGTTATGTTTTACATAAGCAAGATCAGACACATATTTTTCCAATGGCTTCCCACACCACAGTCTGTCTTAGAAGAGTTTCCTTGTCAGCAGACATAGCTGTATCTATCAGCATCTGTAGCTGCGTGTGATACCATGATAAGAATTTGACAGTGTATTCAATAAATTTCCCACGGATGGACTAATTTAAGTTGCTTCTAGTTTTTTGTAGTGAAGACACTACTTTGCCAAACATTCTTGTATATATATATATGCGCATATGTGCCAGCATTTTCATAGAAGAAATTTCTGAAGATGGGATTTCTATCATAAGAATGTTTCAAAAATTGAAAGATACTATCATATTGTCCTGAAAAAAGGACTTACCCACTTTGTACCAGCATTAGGAAACAGTTTATTTCCCCACACTCTCATTAACATCATCACCTTTAGTTTTGGCAATTTGCCAAAATGTTGTTAAATGATTGTTTTTGGTTCATATTTCCCTGAGGACCTGAGAGGTACTCTCATATTTGCATTGGCCACATCAATATCTCCTTCTACAGCCTGTCTTTCACAGTCCCTCTTTGACTGGCCATGACTCGTCTCCTTATCCCATGGCTCTGCTGTAGGAGATGTATTTTTACCGTGAATACATATCTCTTATCTGTCATACAGGCGACCCGTGCTGCCATTTCTCTCTTAACTTTGTCATGCCCCTTGTCAAATGCTCGTTTTGAATTTTCACGTGGTTAAATGTGAGATTTACAAAATATGTATTGTGTTAACACGTTAAATAAAAAGGTCTAGAAGTGAGTCAGGTAGCAACTATAATTTCAAAGTTATAACCATAAACAATATTTTAAGACATCTGCAACAACTATAATGACCCATGGAAATATCTACGATTTCTATTGGTGACAAAGTCCAGGTATTGGTAATTCTCCTGTGGTTTGTCACATCATAATTAAAGGAAACAGTACATTTCAGATGGAGTTAATTGAAACTAAAGATGTAATTGCTTTACCATCCAAGTTTGTAAACTCCTTAGTCTAAAGTCATCCCTTTATTGAATCCTTCCTAAACACCTGGCAAACCATTTATTCCTTTGTGATCGCACAGCCGTTTACACTTGCACTTGCTGAGTGCTCTGTGCCAAGTGCTGCACTTTCCTTATCTCATTTCCCCCAAAAGACAGTCGGCTCCTGGAGGAAAGGACCAGGAGAGCAATGCTGAGCCAGCCAATGTCCTGCTTCAGGCGCTTGGTGTAGAACAAGGCAGCGTGAGTTACAAATAGGCTGACGCACAGAAAACTCAGTATAAAATCCATGGTTCTCAAACAAATGAAATTGTACTTGGAGAGTATGCAATTGGAATTATTTTCAAAATCGATCTGTATTACCTCACATCTTATTTTGGTGCTGAATTCCCATCTTCAAAGACTAAATCTGTGTTTCTCAATATTTTTAGAAGTATTGTCGAAGAGCCATTTTAGACATTTTTTCTCACTTGCCAGTGAAATTGAAATATCACATATACACTGCATATCTAATTATGTACCCTGATACTTTCAAAAGCCAAAAGTCATTGTCGTTATCTCTTTTTTCACTCCTCCAAAATCCAACTGTTGCCCCTTGGGGAAAATAAAGATTCATAGACTAGATGAAATTCTACAAATTACTGAACATATTTGTATTCTATTTTTATGAGACATAAAAATCATAAATCATTCTGTTAGTTTCCAAGAAATAGTTAAGTCTTCCCCTTCTTATCTCTGCAGGCTAAGAAGTTTTAAGACCAAAGAACTCAGTATAAAGAAAATGCAAAGACGCAGACACAGACAATGGTACAGTGGTTACCAGAGGACACGGGGTGATGGGGTGGGAGGTAAAGGAAGCCAACTACGTGGTGACAGAAAAGGGTTAGACTTAGGGTGGTGGCACACAATGCAAGACACATATAATGTATCATAGAATTGTACCCCTGAAACCAATATAATGCTATTGACCAGTGTCACCGCAATAAATTTAACAAAGAAAAACAAACAAAAATACACAGAAAAAGAAGATATAAAGGAGGCATTTTAAAAAAATCACAATTGAACCTTGTTCTTGCCACATAATTCAGACTTTCTCTGTTTTACCAAATAATGTCTTTCACATGTTTACTCCCCCATATGTCATTAGGAAGAAAAGCGTGGGCTGCCTGGAGTTATAACGTGCAAAAATCACATACGTATATATCACCAGTAAGTCGAGAGTTATTATGAAGTCCCTTTGAACTTCACCAGCATTTTAGAAAAATGACACAAACTTTTGCTGGCAAAGACAAAAATAAAGAGGCACTGCGGCACTGAAGTCCTTTGATATTAGGAGGTGTTTAAAAGAAAGGATGCGAAGTCTTTGTTGGAATCATGCGCTAAAAGAGAATGGAAAACCTCATTGACTTAAAAGCTAAGTGGAAATTGGTTTGATCATATTTTAAAACTTTCGCCAAGATTTCTTCAGTATGATAACATGGTGTGTTCAAAAGATTAATGCAGCAACTGCAGCAACCTGTTGATGCCCGAAGAGCTAAAAATAAATAAATAAGACTCTGGATCAGCAGTTTTGGAAGCAGAGGTTATAATGGTGCATGAATTAATTAAATACCATGAATGATTGTCTGTGTTTTTTCCCAGCTTACTGAAAACATGTAAAGTCCATTTTTAAAACCATGCAAAGCCCAAAATCTGTGTCATGAAATGAAAGTACACTGAGAAACAGGCGAGCTCTCTGTGTCTGCTCTGATGGCCGTGGGCACATAGTATGACAAGGGTGAAGTTTGTCAGAAAGGTTTTTCCCTATTTTCATTTTTAAAAGGCTCTGTAGGATATCTTTTCTCCAAATTAAGAAAAACTATAACAACACTTACGAGAGTTAGCACTTCCTAATTTGTTTTAAATTTTTAATTTGTTTGTATTTAAAGGATTATGTCATTATTAGGCAGTCATGCTTTGTTTTCTATTTCAAAGTCTCAGAGATTATTTATAAAACATTGTTTACTTTATAAAAGAAAGCTCTTTATTCCTTAATAAACATAAACACCCACGCGTGGACAATAGCTCTGGTTGTTTCGGGGTCCCGAGTGGGAGGCTAGAGCTATCTCATCATCAGTCTCCCCTAAGCGACCTTCAGGACAGGTCTCATCGTCATGCCTCCCTCCTGTTGACCTCAGTCTCTGTAAGAAGGGAGAGCTCCAACCACTAGAGCCCTTACCCCACATGGCTCCATACATCCTCTCACTGACTCGATGAACACACCCTTCCTGGATCCCCCAAACCCTTCGCCATGCCTTGGGTAATCTAGGTCTGCCATCAGGAAAGCCCCCTTGTGCTCTCATCCTCTTTTCTGAATTTTCCCTTGACCTTCTCAGTGTAACTGAGAACAGTCCCCACACACTAGACAGGGGTGTCCAACCTGTGGCCCACGGGCCACCTGCGGCCCAGGATGGCTATAAGTGCAGCCTAGCAAAAAATCATAAATTTACTTAAATCATTATGAGATTTTTGTTGTGTGATTATGTGTCACAATGTATTTAATGTGTGGCCC
This sequence comes from Tonatia bakeri, assembly GCA_004024845.1. Lineage (NCBI taxonomy): Eukaryota > Metazoa > Chordata > Mammalia > Chiroptera > Phyllostomidae > Tonatia > Tonatia bakeri. The sequence goes on from PVIA01004320.1 coordinate 105,389, forward strand.
AAGACAACTCTTCTTCTTCCAGTGTGGCCCAGAGATGCCAAAAGGTTGGACATCCCTTCTAGGACATTGGTAATCTTGATATCCTCTTGGATAACAGTTTTCCTCCCACACTCCTGGTGCCAGTGGGCTGGCAGTGAGGTATGTATCTTCTTTGCTCAGGAAACTTCTCCTCTCTCTGTATTAAACCCACAGCCCCTTTGATGCACATGTCATCAGCTACATGAGCTACCTCTCCTTATTACAATTGCCCACCGCAGTCCTGTACCCTTCCTCTGTTCTTCCTAGAACTTTTTTGCTATGGTTCTGTCTTTCCCTTGGAGACTAGGGTCATAGAGCATAAGGATTTCACATGCATGTCACTCACTGAAAACAGAACTTGCCCTTCTGGCTGGCAGATCCCTCAGGTCGGCCGTTTGAACCTAGTCAAAGAAGGACCTGCACACTTCAAATGGCTCTCCCTCGTGAGCCGCAAGGATCACACTAACAGCAACAAAGCAGACAGTGAGAGGGACCAGCCAATCCCTGTTTATGGCAAACAGAATTTTATGGCTCCTTTTATATTTAATTCCACATGCCAGCTGGAATTAATTTTGGCATGTGGTTTAATTTGAGACTCCAACTTGATTTTATTCCAAGTACTTCACTGATTTTTTTTTTTTAATTTAGGGATAGAAGATCCAAAAGTCACAAAGGAAAAGAGAGAAAGATTTGGCTACAAAAAAAAAACCTTTAAACTTCCATACATTAAGAAAACATAAAAAGGCAAGAAGAGGAAAAATGGAACAAATACAAAAGGTAATAATATAAAAAGGATTTTTTCCCAGTGACTATGAACAATGTTGACATTCTACGAGACAAGGAGGCAGAGCTCACAGAAGACTGAGTAAGAAACACAAGAAAAAGTTTCAACCTAACTGGCAAAAAGTTTAAACAACCTCATATTTTTACATTAGAAAAGGCTGTTTTAAGTAGATGCTATGATGAAGTGGATTTAATGAGGCAGGCGATCTCATACTTTGCAAATGCGGGAGAAAACTTCACAAAATTTTTTGGAAGCAATTATGTGGCATGTATTAAAGATTTTAAAATGAGAACATCCTTTGACATGACAATCTCGTTGCAAGGATTTATCTTAAAGAAATCACCAAAAATATGGTACATGATATAACTGCAAACATGTTCATCACACTTTGACATTGGAAAAAACCCATAAAAGCCAAAATATGCATCAATAAGAAAATTAAAAACTTGAGAGCAAACATATATCATTAAATATCCTGCATCCATTTTAAAATCATGTTTTTGAGGAAAATTTAATGATTTGGGCAAGCATCCATTCACTCTAATGTTAACTGAAAAAATACAATAAAAAATTGTATAGGATCTCCATTAACTACACAATCTCTCCCCTTCTCTCCTCTCTCCTTCACTCTCTTACACTCATACACATGTCTGCATGTCCACACATGCAGAGTATATTTCTTCATACGTACATCTCTCAGGCTTTGTGGGACACATGGGTTAGACTAGTGGTAGTCACAGCCCAACTTCAATGGCTGCGGCCCACACAGGAGCTCTCACCCCTGCATTACCTCTGGGCATCACCAGCTGCTTAAGATTTTCCAAATACTCCTGCTCCAGCTAAGCATTTCTCGTGATCTTCTGGGCATGTGCTGAACACCTGCCAGCCCTCTGGGCTTCTCCAAGTGCCATCCTGTATCCCTGGGCACTGTGACTGCTCTACCAAAGCTATCAGCCCAAGTGCCAGCTTTGAGGTGATCTATGGCGACACAAGGGAGCCTGCCCTTATTAGGTATATCTGGTGTAATCCCAAAGCCACACTCTTTGAGCCATAGTATTTTTGAAACAGATGTTTGTGGGTCCCAGACATGAGTTCCATGGCTTCAGGACTAACAGACACCTATAAATATGTGGCAGTCACCAAGGGAGTAATTAGAGGTAGGCTGGGATTTTCTTAATGGGACAGTGCATCTTGGTTGGGTCTTTCTTCTCTTAGCATGAGCTCGCTCCCAGTGTAGTCACTGGCAGACTTCTCAGGTCACTGCCCAGCTCACAGCTGAGGGGCCTCTGGGGTGGAGCTGTAGTTTTCTCACGGGAGACATCCCATCCCACCAATTCAGTGGCTATTTGCAGACCCTACTAACAATCTCTCCTACACATGCACAATTTTTTTTTAAATCACAAAGGAGACACCACAAAAGCTAACTGTATATTCATTTTCAGTGTTGAAATTGAGTGGTTTTTGAAGTATTGATTGTCTTGTTACAGTTGTCTCAATTTTTCCCCCTTATCCTCCCTCTGCCTGGTAACTCCCATCCCTCCAGCAATCCACCTCTTGGTTCATGTCCATGGGTCGTGCATATAAGTTCTTTGGCTTCTCTATTTCTATACTATTCTTAACTTCCCCCTGTCTGTTTTGCACCTACAAATTATGCTTCTTAATCCCTGTACCTTTTTTCCCCATTCTTCTGCTCCCCTCTCCCAGCTGATAACTCTCCACATGATCTCCATAGCTATGATTCTGTTCCTGTTCTAGTTTGCTGAGTTTGTTTTTGTGTTTTAGATTTAGTTGTTGATAGTTGTGTTTGTTGTCATTTTAATGTTCATAGTTTTGATCTTCCTCTTTTTCTTATATAAGTACCTTTAACATTTCATGTGATAATGGCTTGGTAAATAATTCCTTTAGCTTTACCTTGTCTGGGAAGCACTTTATCTGCCCTCCCATTCTAAATGATAACTTTGCTGGATAGAGTAATCTTGGTTGTAGGTCCTTGCTTTTCATTGTTTTGAATTCTTCTTGCCAGGCCTTTCTGGCATGCAAAGTTTCTTGTGAGAAATCAGCTGATAGTCTTATGAGAACTCCTTCATAGGTAACTCTCTGTTTTTTCTCTTGCTGTTTTTAAGATTCTCTTTTTATCTTTAACCTTTGGCATTTTAATTGCGATGTGTTTTGGTGTGGTCCTCTTTGGGTCCGAGTTGTTTGGGATTCTCTGTACTTCCTGGACTTTATGTCTATTTCTTTCATCAGATTCAGGAAGTTTTCTTTAATTATTTTTTCAAATAAGTTTTTAATTTCTTGCTCTTTCCCTTCTCCTTCTGGTGTCCTTATGATTCAGATGTTGGCACTTTTGGAGATGTCCCATAGTCTTCTTATACTCTCCTTGTTTTTGAATTCTTGTTTCTTCATTCAGTTCTGGTTGAATGTTTGTTTCTTCCTTATGTTCCAAATCATTGATTTGAATCCCAGCTTCCTTCTTTCACTGTTGGCTCTCTGTGGATTTTTCTTTATTTCACCTAGTGTAAGCTTCATTTCTTCCTTATGTTGTCATACTCAGCGAGTTCTCTGAGCATCTTGATTACCTGTGTTTTCAGCTCTGACTCTGATAGGGTGGTTATCTCTGTTTCATTTAGTTCTTTTTCTGGGGTTTATTCTGTTCTTTCATTTGGGCCATAATTCTTTGTCTCCCCAATTTGACAGCCTCCCTGTGTTTGTTTCTGTGTGTTAGGCAGAGTTGCTTTGACTCCCTGTCTTAGCACACCTGTTAAGTTGTGTGGGACGGAGCCTTAGGTGTTCACCAGGCCAGGGCGACCCCCTTCACCACTCTGTGGTGCTGCGGCGGAGTGTTGGAGAGGAGGCAATGCTGCTGCCTAGTGTTGGTTCGTCCAACACTCGTCCTGTTTCCGGTCACTTCACCCACTTGCTGTGTGCGACTGGAGCCCTTTCAGCTACTGTCCCATTGTTGAATCCCAGAGTGGGTGGGTTTGTGCGTGTTTTACGACCATGCAAGCCCTTTAAACAGACTCTCCTGAGTAACCAGCAGCTTCTTGCATCACCCCAACCCTCACTGGTTTCTCCAGCCACAAGTTATGAGGCTTTCTCTTCCCAGCACTAGAACCCTGGGCTGTGCAGTCTGGTCTGGGGCTGGGGACCCTCACTCCTAAAGTATTCCTCCTGATTTTTATCCACCCACCACATGTGAATGTGGGACCACCTGCTCCACCACCACTGCCACATCTCCACAACACACAGTGTCCTTTCTGTCCCAACTACCCATCCACACCCCTCCTACCCATCTGGATGAATATGGCTTCTTTAAATCTTTGGTTGCTGGATTTCCATAGAGTTCGATTTTCTGGCAGTTCTGGGTGTCTTTTGTTTTGAGGTTAGTTGTGACTCTTCTTGTGGTTTCAGAAGGAGGCAAAGCTACACCTCCGTCTTGACCAAAATCAAGGAATTGAGTGGTTTATAAGTACATGATTGTCTAATGACAATGCTTGCTGTACATCTGAAACTGATATAGAATAATATTTGATATAAACTGTAATTGGAAAAAATAAAAAGGTGTGATTTTCACATCCTTTTTAAAAGGTTTTCTCATATTTCCAGTTTGTCTAAAATGAGCATGCACTGTATTTAAAATTAGAGAAAGCAAGTAACACTATTTTTAAAGAAAGTTAGACTTGCTCCCTAGGTCCTAGATATAGATGTAAATAAATATTAAAATAAAATAATCGTTGTAAATCTTCAAATAAAATAAGATTAGCCCTTAGGATTATAAAGAATATACAATTTCATGTTGGTTATTCTGTGGTTTTGCATGATTCCAGTGTGTTTCTAACAATCCCCAATTACCAATAACAATATTCACATGAGTGAATATTTTTATTCTCAATTTTAAAGCTTGACACTAAGTTAGTTTGTATATTGCATAACTGTGGTAGCCATGGAACTGGACTGCTCAGATCTCCCTTCAGGAGAGAAGCTGCTGGCAGGAGAGTAGTCAGCCAACGGCCTCTGGCTGCCACAACCTGACCAAGGCCACACTCTCCCCTAGCTGCTCCCAGCCAATGACTGAGCGCAATGTGGTATGAAGGCCGACCAGTCCTGCCCAATGTGGGACTCTTCTGATGGGCAGTCTTTGTTCGGAGACACCCCATTGGTCTGGCCGAGCCTTTTCCAGAACTACCCAATCCCCACTCCTTCCATTGCACTCCAGCACAGTCTGCGTCTCCTCCCACTCCATCACCCTGTATCCTTCACAGCTTTCTCTCCCCATGACCCTCTTGCATGTCTAATTCTGCCACTGAGTCTGAGTCTGCTTGCCCTAGCACCTGAACTGACATGATAACCAATAATACTACTTTGGAATGGTTTTTATAAGGTTTTAAGAGAAGGGAATATTGTTATTGTAGATATGTAGCATATTGCATTTCATTAGTGCTGAGCAGCTGCTTATTTTTAAAAGTAGTCATGTGACAAATACTAACATAGTGCTTAGCTTTCACACACCAAAACTACTAGTTAAATTATTTGACAAATATAAATGATGAGCACAAAATATTAATAGAAGCTGTAATTGTTTTCATATGGTACAATAATTCTATCCATTCCCATGGTTTAAATAGCACAGATACGCAAACACACAGATACTTTCCTGCTATTAATGTACTCTGCATAACATGCTCAAGTCTTCCAAAGGACATGATTTTAACCAGAGAGGTAAGTCAGCAATCTACCCAGGAACTACAAATCAAGGCTTAAAAATAACATTTTATGGATGAACTGGGTCATCACTTTACATTTGAATCATGTTATCATCAGGAAAACATTTATGTATTTTGTTTCTATAGCACCCTGGACATTACAACCGGGCCAACTGCAAAGCAGGTAAAGTTGTCTGTGACACCCTCCCCTGTGTTTTTAGCCTCAAATTTCCCTCTCCACCTCCCTGCTCCTTTCAGGGTGTGCCGGGACTCTGTCCCCATCACTCACAGCCGAGTTCCCTGCAGGCCTCGCCTCCCTAAAAGGCACTTTCAGGCCCCAGGTTTTTTCTTTTCACCAGTCTCCAGATCCAGGTATTCCACTCTCTTCTGAATATTTTTCTTTTTCATAAATGCGAGGACAACTGGTGTCCTCCAGGGTATTAACGAGTAATAGCACTTCATAATACAGTTGCTTTTCAGGAAGAAAATCATCTTAACTGCAGTTAAATTGCCCTGCCAACCTAAGCCTGTGACCTGGATCTAAAGGGATTAAAGGCAAAGCCCCATGGATTTCATAAGTGACATATAACTGCCTTCCTCTTTTATGCTGAACCACAGCTTTCTAACTATTCCTTGTCAAAATGTGTTACTGCAGCCTTTTTCTCCAAAGACATTAATGTGAGGCAGCTGCTAAGGAACTGTGTGAAGACAAAAATTTCAAATAAGAGACATCTTTAGAAAAACATCCCATCTGTCTAAAAGTATGTCAGAAGCCCAATGTGGTAAACACGCTTCCACGAGTCTTAAAAATCCCCACTGTTAACTCACCAGGTCGAGACCTACTTTCTGTTACTGATGCTCATTTAATAACATCTGATTTCCTCCTTAACATTTATAATTAATTTACCAACCATTTAAGCTCAGTCACAAACCTACTTGAGAAAGGTCCAGGCCAATTCATGAGAACAACTGGATCTGGGCCATTTTACATAAACAAAGAATCATCTGACTTCATAAATTGTCATGGGAAATACCATCGGAAGGAAGAGATGGGAATGGAAAAATTAAATTTTTGGTAATTGCTTGGATCCTGTCTTTTAACATATATTTTATGATATAGGTTCCCACCAATGCTATAAGGGATCCTTGTTTTTGAAATGCTTTTCACACACATTATTTCATTTAATTGTCAAAACAGTTCTGTGCTGTACGTTTGTGTTGGCTCCCCTCTGCAGATAAGGAAACAGCTGCTGATGAAATTTTAGTGCCTCAGATGAGACCCACATTTACTATGTGGCAGACTGGGACTAGACCCCGATGAGAACTCTCCTGCAGCTTTGTCTTATTCCAGAGAGTCTTTCCTTCCTCTTCGCACAGTGTGTCAAAGAGACATTAATGGATGCTAAAGAAAGTATTTCTTAGCCACAAAAAATCACCATGCTAGAGGATTGAAAAGGTTAAAAGTAACATAAGTGGGAAAATATTCATAGGTATGTACCTGAAAACTAAGAGTACATTTTCTCTAGCTGAACCATAAGGTATAATATTTTCTCCTGGAAAAGAATGTTATCAAATTAAAGTGAATGAAAATGATACTACTAGATGTACCAATACACTAAGTGTCATTACTTGAAGTCGTATTTGAAAACTGTAGTGACTCAAGCAATGTTCTAATTGAAAAAACAACCCTCATGCTCTGGGGCTCTGGTTAGCTAGACACTCCAGGGAGCCACGTGTCCCGGAGAGTGGATGGTGTTCATTTTAGGCAACTACTTCTGTAACTCTTACACACTCAGATACGTGGTGGTCTTTTCTTTACATTTAGAGATTAATACTCTGTATTATAAAGCAATTAGTCTGCTCTCCAGGTTGCTGCATTTCTATGCTTTTTTAAAAATAGATTTTCTGTTTTGCCTTTGTTGTAAAATTGTCAAGAGTCCCTCCTCCCTGCTCTCATGTCTCCACCAGAAACCTGTCTTTTCATTTCCTATTTCTAAAGGGCTGTGGGGCTAGAAACCAGACAACCACATTAAACTCGTTAATGCAATGAGCATTTATAAAGCCCCTTGTATTTATCGCCAACGATCTGGTAGGTTCTGGCATCCAGAGTTCCCTGGGGTGTGGTCCCCATCCTCCAGGAATCCACGGTCCAATAGAGAAGATGGACACACAGAGGCACGAAGTCTGTCTTGGGTGAGTAAATGGGCCTCTTGACATCTATTTTGGGTTTCCAGAGGTCTGTTTTCTTACTTTGCGGTTAGACAGGTTGGAAACTACCATACCACCGAGCAAATAGCAGGTCAACTGTCATTGCTACCGGGGCCTGTGTTGAACTGTAATTTTTTTTCTACAAATAACTTCTGTTTACATGTAAGTACTCACTGTTAGCTCTGTATGTAATGCAGACATAGTTAAATACAACTGCAAGTTCCTGGAACGTGAGTTCCGTGAGGCTGGGCTGTGTGTTTCCTTCACTGCTTATTCCCTGATGCCTCCAGCACTTAATGTTCGTTGACTGAACAAATGCATAAATTACATGTGTATAGTGCTTTACAATGTGCAAACGGTTTTCATATCTATTATCTTCTTTTATGTTAGTAACACCACACAGAGGAAATCAGGTACCACTCCAACTGAATCCCCCACACCTGCTTTCTCTATGTCCCATCAGCAGGGCCGGAGTGATGCAGCAGCAAAACTTCCCAAGGATGTACAGATCACCGCCCTGGGGACCACCACCGCCTGAAACCAAAAACAGTCACGCCACCTTTTCCCCACAAGAAAGGAACCTTACAAATCAAATAACCAGCATTAGTAGCATGAATGATTTCTTCTTTACACTATCTGTGCCATTTGTTGTACCTGGTTCATAATCGAGTAATCTCAATTTTTGGAAAGTGATACCCAATTATGGTAATTATTCTGGGGTCTACAGAATCACCTGGAAGGTTTGTTAAAACACAGATTGCTTTCCTCCTGCCTCCTTCTGAAAGCTTCTGTTTCAGTGGATCTGGGATGGGACCCAAGAATTCACATTTCTGACAAGTTCAGTGATGTGGATGCTGCTGATCCAGGGAATGTTGAGACCGACTGATCTGGAAAATCAGTCTATTGATACCAGATGCAAAAACAGAATAACGCCAGCATAATTCCATTATTGCAATTACATTGGTATGCTTTGTGTTTTTATGTTGAACTTTTTTGGGTAAGTATTTTTACCCCACATCAATCCTCAGTCAGATACAGAAATAAATGTTTCTTCATATGAATTATTTTATAAAAACTACAGTTTCATTCATCCCCTTGCTAATTGAAATGTGTCAGGAGAAGAAAAAATACTCAACACAAAAGGGACGGGTAACTGTAGAGAATTAGAATAACACTAATTATTTAAAAATGAAGTATTTCAATGTAGAACAAGTTTCTTTTGCCCAAACAGAAACAATAATTTGCTAAAATTTTAAAGAAAATCTGTTAGCTCTTTAAATAGGAAATCAGACTCAAATTTCTAAAGGAATGAAATTTTCATTATAGAATCAAGTTACCGGGTTCACAAACTTAGGACGTAGGAGCTTCATGCTGCCAGAGGACGAACCGGAAAACAGCTGTCGTGGCCCTCCCCCTTTCTGCCATCATTTCTCAGAGAAGAGCTGGCCTTTATGGTTTATAACTGAAGTGCTGCACAGTGTTCCCCATTTTGAAATTCACTTTGTTCTTGTTTGCTTGTTTGGGTTTTTTTTTTTAAGTTCAAAAGGTGATTGTTGGCTACTCAGGTCTGGGCTCAAGAAGTTCTAAAAGTTGATGAGCTCAGTTATGACATAAAATGTCATCTCCTGTGTATACCATATTAAAATATAAAACGTGTATTTAGATAGTTGTTAAATGATCCTCCATGTTGCAACCAAATTATCTCCAAATAATGTATGAATATGCATTATATATATACATATATGTGTGTGTGTGTGTGTGTGTACTGAAAAGTGTAAAGAAGTTAAAACACACTTCATCCTCTGACTTAAAGAGTTGATCAGTTACAATGCTCACTGATTCTCAAGTTCATTGAACTGGTTATGGAACCAGTCCAAGCACTACATCCTCCTCTAAGGTTTAAGGCTACAGTTTCTCAGATGCACACACACACTCCACAGATACATGCAAAGCAAACCCAACCCCTCAAAACAAAAAATATATTATTACAATACTTTCAGTTACTGAAATCTTTTCCCCCAAAAAAGGCAAGTAGAGACTCAACAACAGAAAATAACTGCTTCCAAAATTGCAAATATATATATATATATGATGAGAGATTTTTCATTATATATATCTACATAAATATATGAGAGATTTCTAAGAAGACAGCATTTTCACAGCCACCTGATGGGGGATGGAATTGTGAAGAGCCATGAGGAATTCCCGTACATCGCGTGTGGAGAGAGGCCAGAACAGAAGCAGAGGCTCCCACCAATGATACGTGATTTCACAGTTGGATTTGTCAGGGGGTTATGTTTCCTCTAATGCATTTTCTCATCATGGAATGGCATACCCCTGAGGGTAGAGTCCACTTGGAAACCCTCCTTCAAAAGTCCTGAAAGGGAAAGTTAGGACTGAAGCAGACACCGAAGTGATAAGACTCCTGCTTTCAAAGGTCTCACCATTACTAAGAAAAATTTTAAGTGTTGTAAGAATGGTAACACATAAGAGTGGAAAGAACCATAGGAAATTCCTCCAGCCAGCACAGGAGTTCATTCTCTTCCCTCATCACAGAAGGGAGGACAAAGGCAGAGAGCACTCAGACCTCTGCTCCACAGGTGCAGTCCCTGGCACTTGTGTGTGGGCACTCTCATCCTTTACTTCCCTGTCCCCAGCTCCACTCTGGGTCTCAGAGGACCACCCTGCATGTTACCTCACAGGTTCCCTGGCCAGCCGCTTTCTTAGATTTGCAGGATACTTGAGGGCCAGCAGAGGGGGAACCCTAAGGTCTTCCACCCCTTCTCTGCCTCCAGAGGTGTCTGTAGCAATGGCTGTGTCTTCTCTGTGGTCTTAGGGAAAACACACACACACACACACACACACGCAAGCACACACACACTCATTGTTACCAACTTACAAAACCCAAACAAGATGTAAAAGTAAAATCTTCAGAACCGAAATCAACACAATCAGCCCAACAGGCACTAACTTGGTGCTTAGTAGGTTCTTCCCATCATTCACCCTGCCAGGCCACCGGTTTTATACCTGTTGAACTCGTGGTTGACCGGGGCTCATCTCTGCATGCAAGGTGAAGCAATATTGCCACGAATACTGGGAGGTACCACGGTTGCTCAAGGGGCACTGGTGCACTTTCACTGTCAAAATAAATTTATGTTCTCTATAAATCTCAGCTTCAGTTTTCCCATCTTATCTGGCATTAATCATACGGATTTAATTTACAAATGTCTCCAAAGGTTTAATTAGAAATGCTTTCGGGGAGAAAAAAACCCTACTGCTATGTAAATGTTAAGTATTATTTTCATTACCTCAAACCTCCCACTCTTCCTAGACATACATCTTGTTGAGTTATTCACTCAATGCTGTGTGTGTGTGTGTATGTGTGTGTAGCACTACATGGTATGCCAGACAAATGAAAGACAAACTAAATTGTGAACGACATAGAATCATCGCATCAATTGGTATTATAGCCACTCCTTTACGTGGGTGTGTGAAGCAGGACTCCTTCCTGAGGGACATTTGTCACCTGAGAGAGTTGTCAACCGCAGTGATGTGCCCAGGAGAGGTATTGTGACTCTACCATTTGCTGTGTGTTTGACCTTCGGCACACTAATCTAAGGCGATAAGCCTCAGTTTCCACATCTATAGAACAGCATAGAACCAGGACCTGCCTCATGGGTTGTTGTGATGATTAAATCAGATATTCCATATAAAGTGCACAGCATTGCCTAGTGCAGAATAGAATTCAATAAATATTAGGTATTACTTTATTGCCAGCATGCAACTTCGTGCCAGTAACAAAAAAGGAATATAATGAGAAAATGTTGCTGACTTATACATTACTTGATCAAAATAAGCATAATAAAACTAGCCTTAAATATCCATATAATATTTACAAACCTTATTTTTAGCCTCAGCTTTCAACTAAAAGGTATAATTGAATTAATATATGGCAGTGTTACCTAATCGAGCTTTCAGACCAAGAAAAATGAAAATTGGTTCAAAGGCCAAAAAGGAGAAGCAATTCAGAGAGCGGGAGAATAATGCATGAAGCATGAGGCTCAGACAGACACCAGACCCTCAGGAGACTGTTTCTACCAGCCCCGCTAAGCCCTGAAGGGGGCTCAGGAGCCTCGCCAATCCCAGGCCCAGACCCAGATGAGGGGTGTCATCACTAAAATTTGCAGTGGACCAAGTGGTTGTGGCCCCCCAGATTCCTCAGCCCCAGTGTGATGGTGTTTGGAGGGGAGAGGTTTGGGAGGTGATTGGGTCAGATTACAGCGTTAAAGCAGGGCCCTCGTTATGGGATCATAGCCGTATAAAAAGAGGAGGAGAAATGCGGTGTCTCTCTCTCCACCCACGAGGCCGTGGCAAGGTGACAGCCACCTGTAGACCAGAACCTGCCCCCACCGCCCCCGGGGTGGTGGACCCCCAACTCCAAGGCTGCAAGAAAGAAATGTCTGCTGTGGAAACCGCCAGCAAACCACTCACTGCGTTTTGTTCCAGCAGCCCGAGCTGACCAAGGCAAAGTTCAAGTAGAATTTTAGGCCTATCCTCTGAGAATCTAGAGTTCTTCATTAAAAACATTTTTATCCTTTCTTCTATAAAATATTTTCTGTTCTCTTTCTGTATCAGTTTTTACACTATACACCCAATAGATAGCTACCCAGAACCTAGTTAAATAAAGCTGATGGAGACAGTTTTAAGAAAAATCATAGTTCTAGAACCATGAAAACAAATAATTCTACTTTACCTCTCAGGATAGATCAGTAGTTTGTATATTTCAACAGGAAATTTATATTTACCCACCTTTTAAGAGATACGTTTATTTCTCTATCCTCCTAGGTATATTTTCTGAGAGAGAGAGAGAGAATAAGAGAGAGAAAGAATAAGTAAAGTAGAAAAGACGGTGACACACTGTAATGGTACACCCTGAATCAAGGAAGATTACTTATAGATAATTAAAGAGAAAATTATAAACTATTTTTTAAATGAATTATATTACAAATATCCTGGTTTAAATTTGCGTGCTGTAAGAAGAGCTACAATGTCGCCTTTTTTGTCCCCCTTGTGCTCTTAAGCTTGTTACCATCCGGCTGCGTCAGATGGAACCTTCAGGAATTGTATTTATCATTTAAAGAAACGGAGACCAAGACCCTGGAAACTTGTCACGGGTAGTCCATGGGATAGGCGAAGAGGGAAGTTTTCCAGAGGAAGACTTTCCCATACTTGTTCAGTTTCCACAGCTTCCCAGAAAGTTCTCCCTGGGGTCAGGAGCTGATATTCAATGCCTTGTACATGATGTTAAACTCATCAAAAGCCCAAGACACAAGAGGCAGGTCATGCTCTTGAAATTCAGAGGTAGGAAAGGGACAAAAGCCACCTGGCAGGAACTTTCCCCACCCTGCCCCCCAAAATGAGATGCCTCCATTCTCGCCTCTTATGTACAACCAACCTATTTTGTTATCCAGAATTTCCATCCTCTCACCATAGAGTATCTTTTGTCATTCTTTTTCTCAAGTTACAATCGATATATTCAATGTTTTTTTCTTAAATGTTTGGCTTCGTGGATACTACATGGAAAATTGGATATGTCACTCAGTGGTCTCTGCTTAAAACTTTACGATGGAGCCAAGGACTTTAAAGAATCACACTTTATGTTTGCACAGCTCACAAGAGCTCTCGTGCATATTGTTTTCTGTTCCTCTTCACAAACCTGTAAGTTAGGTGAGAGAGATGTTACCATTATCCGTGTTCTCAGATGGAAAACTCAGTGTCTGGAAAAGAGTTGTTAATATTGATTCTGTGAGCATGGATGGATGGAGGAGACAGGCGAGAGGAAAATGGTGGGTTAAGTTTTTTATATACCATGTCTTAAAACTATTAAGTGATAGAATTTAAAATCCTTCCAAAATTTCTGACTCTGGATTTTGTCTATACGAATTGACAACTGCTGAAGTCTGAAATGTGACTTAAAGAGATTTAGCAACTCCAACATAAATAGCCAGAAAGCATTTAAATATTTGGATAAAGAGGAGAGCTCTGAAACTTAGTGTGCATACCATCCATAACTTAAAGCAAATAAATGTATAAGCCCAGTGTCTAGTAGAGACAATGGGAAAGAGAGATAACAAAATAGATGATAAAGGGAAATAATTACATGTAACTCTTTACTGCTAATATAAAATTGCACTACTAATATATGTCCACTCAGTGTTAAATTAAATAGTTTGTTAATTGGGAAAATGACACATAAAATCATAAAAAGTCAGATAATTCAAAGTGTATGAGGAAAAAATAAGACTCCGTCTCATATCAAATCCTCAAACCCCTTTCTCAGTTTGTTCTGTATCTTTTAAACATTTTATATACATTTACAAGTATGTATATACACACACGGAGGAGCTTTGGGTATATAGCTACTTTTGTTTCAAGATATATCTTGGTGTGGCCCTGGCTGGTGTGGCTCAGTGGATTGAGCTCTGGATTGTGAACCAAAGGGTCACTGGTTCAATTCCCAGTCAGGCACATGCCTGGGTTGCAGGCCATGTCCCGGTGGGGGGGTGCTCAAGAGGCAACCACATATTGATGTATCTCTTTCTCTCTTTCTATTTCCTTCCCCTCTCTAAAAATAAAAAAAAATAAAATATTTAAATATATGTGTATATGTATGTGTGTGTGTGTGTGTATATATATATATACACACACACACATGCAAATATATATCGGTGTGTTTTTCTAAGTCAACATATACATACCTACTTTTTAAAATTACATAGGCTTTCCCCCCAACATAAGGTCTTAAGATTCCCAACTACTATTTCCCTCCTCATAGAATTTTTCAAAAACACAAGTATTTTCTGTGATTTGGAGTTGTAATTAACCCACATAAGCTTATTCACTACTTTACCAGAAGTCACATGTGAAAATTAACCCATCAAGATGAACTTTGCAGATAATAACGAACATTCAGAGATGGAATATGTTAGAAAATATGTCGTATAACCACCCCCATTATCCACATGACATCAAAATACAACCCCAGCCTGCCAGAGCAAAACTCAGAAAATTGGCATCCGTGTTAACACCTCACTGCTCACCCACATGGACTAGAAAACCAGCATTGTCACCGTGGAAGATGTGCAAGCAGGCCACATCAGACCGGCCGCCACCTCAGAGTGCCTGGTGGAGGGTACACACTGGATTCCTCCAGAATTCAGTCAGCAGCCACATGAAACCTACTGCTGAATATGCCTTGCTCCCGAAGAAGTATGTGACTTCTCTGACAGAGGAGCAAAGGTGGAGTTTGACTTCTACTTCCAGTAATGACAGACTGAGTAACAGTCCAGGCCTCTTCACAGGACAACTAAAAAAAATTGGACAAAATATTTGAAGAAATAACCAATCAAAGGTATCAGCAAGCTCATGATATAGTAAAGATTTACTGGGAGGATGGAAGGGAATGGAGTGCAGGTTAATACACCCCAAGTTTGGAGCAGGTTAATACACCCCAATCCCAGAGGGGAAGGCAGGGAGGCTGGGAGGCTGAGCAGAATTTGCAACAGCTTCCTATGGCTCAGGTCACAGAGGCTGGTGGTACCCAAGCCTAGAAAGAGATGGGAGAGCCCTGCTGAACTCCCTCACTGTGGGCTGGGATCTCTAATGGCTGTATCTGAGGAGTCAGGGTGAACCACAGACAGATCCTCAAAGGAGCAGCAGTTCAGCCTGAGTCATCTCAGTTCCTGAGCCTGGAAAGAGAGATTCTGGGCTATGAGTCTTCCCAGGCATCCTAGAGTGCCAGCACCCCCAGGCAACTGGAAGAAATAAATAGAAATCCTAATTATTAAAAGAGATCATGGTCTGAATTAGGTTAGCAAATGATACATAAAAAAATTATTCCAAACTTAATGACTAAAATAATAAATATTTTTCATCTCACATTTTTAGTGAGTCAGAGATCTAGGAGCAGTTTAGTGGGTCTAGCTCAGGATTTCCGAAAGACTTCATTCATGGGGCCAGATGGTGCTGTAGTCATCTAAGCTGAGACTGGGTCTGGATGAGAGAAGCCATGTTCAAGTTCACTTATGTGGCTGTTGGCAGGAGGTCTCAGTTCCTCACCATGCAAGCTTCTCTCACCCTAAGGCTGCTTACAATGTGTCTTCTCCCAGAGCACAGGATCCAAGAGCAAAAGAGGGAGACCTACATGGGAGCCATAGCCTTTTAAAACGTAATCTCAAAGGTAACATACTATTACTTCTGCCATTTCCTATCAGTCAGAATCAAGTTGCTAAGTCCAACCAAAGCTCAGCAAAGGACACCATGCAAGGAAGGGGTCAGTAGGGACCATCTCAGAGCCTTGCCACCTCATTGTCCCAGGCCTCAAATTATTTTTTACAAATAGTTCTGCAAATACAATATCTAGCTATAATCAAAGATAACCAGAAATACAAAGATAAAAGACAAAAAAGAAAAATGCAGTGGAAACAATGGATGACAACAGATTCCCAAAGCTCCAGATAGTGGAGTTGAGTTGTCAAAGGCTTAGAACCAGTATATTTATTTTGCTTATAAAGAAGAAAAAGAAAAGATGACAAATTTTAATAGGTACCTAACTGTAAACTGAGAAAGAAAGAAAGAGAGAGAGAGAGAGAGGGAGGGAGGAAGGGAGGAAGGAAGGAAGGAAGAAAGGGAGCAGAAGGAAGAAAAGAAGGAAAGAAGGGAGGAAGGAAAAGAGAAAGGGAAAGTAAAAGAAAGAATAGGATGGGATAGAATAGAATAGAATAGAATAGAATAGAATAGAATAGAATAGAATAGAATAGAATAGAATAGAATAGAATAGAAAAGAAAAGAAATGAGGGAAGGATGGAGGGAGGGAAAGAAGTGACCCTTAGATGTCTACTTTCAGGCTTGGTATAACCAAGACTGGCCTTTTAATTTTGTCATAAACAACTAGAAAACTGGACACAGTATAGGAAACAACTCTTTTCAGACATCAGACAACACATAGTGTAAAATTGTGATCCCTAAACTGAGAGAAACCACAAGGCACTATTAAATCATCCAAGCAAGAGGCTGAGAAAAGACAAAACACAAGACTCCTGGACCAGAGATGAAAGACCATTACTCATAGCAAAAGCAGTAATCATAATGTCAGCATATTCATGTCAGTTCTTCAAGCCCAATTATGAAGGGAGAGGTAGAAGGCCAGATAATGCCTGTACACACAATAGGTTGCTTTACAGGAGAGGAACCCTGACCTTAAAAAGCCCATTGTTTCAGAGCAAGCAGTCACCAAACCTGATCTTAGTCCTGAATGAAGATACGATCTCATCCCCCAAGGTTGCTCATGGCAAGCACAAGCCTGAGAAACAGCCCAGGTGAGGAGCAGTCAGGACCTTGCATTCTGGGCATAGCCAGCGAGACATGTAGGACCTAGTCTAAAGCTGTGTGTTTCATCAAAGTGAGAAATATTAGCTAGATCAGGATGATAGCTCTAGAAACTGAAGTATTCTTTGACAACTAAAGAAACCAGACTATTTGTATGCAAACTATGTAGTAACCAAAGAAGAAATTAATGCTACAGCTTCAGTTTAAGCAATTGATCCAAGATTTTACATTTTTAGCTCAAGAAATACAGGTAGTGTATGTACACTTCTTATATAAAGGAGATTTAAGGTTTACCTAACTTTTACTATAACACCTTTTTATTACAACGTCCTTTACTAGTAATATAAGTTATACTTGGTCAAAAAAGTTCTTGACTTTGTTGGGAGATTAACTACCTCTCTTCCCTATACCCACAGGTGCCAAAGGTGTCAAAGACTGTGCACAAAAACTGTATCAGATCTGATCCAAAAAGATGCATTTCTAAGAATTTAGTGTAAGAGCTATGAAGGTTAACACAAAGTTGCTGGTTTAAGAAGTTTTGGTAAAAATCCACAGCAAGAGATAGTTTCAATTACATCCCAAGATCATTACAACTAATCTGGTATACACTTTTTTTTAAAACAAGGGTTGAAATTTGTTTATGAACATAAAATCTACTCATATGTTTATGAAGTACATTAGAATACAAAGTAACTTATACATGTAGTATACCATATATGTCTTGGTTGTTTGATACTCTGGATAGAGTTAATACCATTACATTATATATTTAACTTGAGTCTTGTACAAACAAGTAAGGGAGTATTGCCAGACATGAAATGATACTATGTAATAGTAGTTATTAGCAAAATAAGGCATACCTCAATATTTTACTTTGATTAAGACTTTATTTTAAATGGTTTTAATTCTAAATGTGCATACTCTGTAGCCATTGTAGGCATTTGAACGGAGAAGTTAATCTATTAAATTTGCTAAAATAATGGAAATGTTATAGAAGTATTAGCCAGCTTTCTAACCACCTATAAAAAGTTTTCAGAAATATCAAAAGTTTTTAAAATATTTGTAGTTTTTTACCATAAACAAAGAGGTATATTTTCAAGAATAATACTTAAAATACTTACAAGTTTCTAGAAAAAAATTAATGAAAATATTTATAGGTTGAATTACATAATTTAAATGTGTGATGAAAATAATATTTAAAGATAATTTTTAAAGAAATCATTTATAAAGCAAATCCTCTTTTTTGTAACATAAGTGGGTTTTTATACATCAGATTTGTTTAAAGCAAGGTTATATTTTTCCATGCTTTATGAGTGCTTACTGAGTGATATTCAAGACCAGAGTCCCTGAAGGGTGATGAACTCACTCTGTCAGAGGCTCATGCCAAGATCAGTGAATAAGCATGCAAACAATTTGAAGATACATGCACATTTAGTCACTCTGATGTGTAATATCTGGCAGGTCCACATTTAAATTAGTGTGATTAGCTAGAGTTTGTTTTAATGCCTGGCCATCATTACCCTGAAAGCAGAACCTCATTGGCCTGCTGTCCTGTTAGTGTCTGATGAGCTGCTTCACAGACAAAGAATTATTCAATGTGAGCAGCACTCCAGATCTACATTCTTACCCAATGACAGAGTTGCACTGCACATACATGTTTCATGAGCAGTCATATCACATTTTAAATGTTTTAGAATGTTTCTTTAGCTCATCTAGATACAAATCATAAAAGAATCAGACCAGAATGTACAGCAATATTATTGAATGAATAAAGTAGAATCATATATTATTACACATAGAAAAATATAAGCATTTTATTTTAAAAGTTTTCCAGAACTTTCTTAGAGCATTTATGTTACTGAAAGCTCCCTAATGCAGACTAATCTCCCCCAGAATCATACTTTTTCCTGGCCAATTCTCTATGTTAAGTTTCCAATTTATTCACTGGACACTTTTCCTTCTGAATGTTTTCATTAGAATTCTCGTCTATACAGCATAACATTTCATTGTCTCTAAAATTATGTACTGATGGCTTATCAGTTTAATATATGTTTATAATAGCATCCAGTTGAATAAAACAAGATTAGTCCATTTCATAATAATACTTCTTTATTGTTATTGATACAATGAGTTGCCATAACTTATTCATTAAATTATTGACTGACTCCTTCTCTGAATATCATGTATTACTTAGCTCTATTTGGCTTAGTAGTAATACTGCTATACTTTTTTTTTATTTTTTTTAAAGATTTTATTTATTTATTTTTAGAGAGGGAAGGGAGAGGGAGAGAGAGAAACATCAATGTGTGGTTGCTGGGGGACATGGCCTGCAACCTAGGCATGTGCCCTGACTGGGAATCAAACCTGCGATGCCTGGTTCGCAGTCTGCACTCAATCCACTGAGCTACGCCAGCCAGGGCTTATTTTTTTAATATATTTTTTAATTTTTTAGACAGAGGGGAAGGGAGGGAGAAAGAGAGGGAGAGAAACATCAATGTGTGGTTGCTTTTCACACAACTTCCACTGGGGACTTGGCCCTCAACCAAGGCATGTGCCCTGACTCGGAATCGAACCAGTGACCCTTACATTCACAGGCTGGTGCTCAATCCACTGAGCCACACCAGCCAGGGTATAATACTGTTATACTTTAAACTATTCAATAATATACCAAGTAGTCATTGCCTGCTATCTACCAGTCATTGGTCTCCTAAGAGCTATAAAATATGTCCTGGGGTATTATGAACCACCCAGAGTCCAGTGGTTGAAGGGGTAGAAAGGTAAAAGAATATTCATAACACAGAGCATTAAGTACACTAATAATTAAAGCATGTAAAATTTATGTATCATTCAATACTTCCTTCAACTAATAATTGAGAGTAGCCTACACATGATTGCCCAAAAATATATACAAAGCAGAAGGATAGAAATAAATAAATAGAGATTCAGGACTAAGAAAAAGTATGGGCAAATAATAAGGAAGCAGTAAAGCCAACAGTAAGAATACTGTAACTTACCACATTCTCTTAATGGAGGTGCACAAAGGCACAATCCACCAACATTATGTATCACGGAAGGTCCACTTTGATTTAGCAGCCCCACCTCCAGGAATTAACCTCACAGTTATAACTCATGAATATAAATGACATATGAAGAAGGCTATTCACTGCAGCAGTGTTTATAATACCAAAAGAAACAACTTGAGTCCCTCGATGAATGAAGTCATCGATGAAGTAACATGTAGTATTTTTATTCTTCTACTCAGTGAAAACCCTTCCTATGCTAAAAGAGAGTGAGAAAACTCTCCATGTGTGGAAAGGGAAAATCTCTAGATTTAATTAGGTAGAGAAAGCCCAAGGAAAAAAATACACACATACACACACACACACCCCTTTTGGTGAAGGAGGCAGGGAAGGGAAATAACGATATATATTTATACTTACATAGATAGACACTAGGAAGACTCAAGAAATAAATGTAAGAGGTAATGTGTAGGGGGCATGGTGAATGGTGACTTGGGCAGAGATAGAAGTGGGAGAAAACATTCTCAGTATGAATATTTCTGTTTGTTAACTTTTGGACATTATAAATATATTGTCTATTTAAATAAAATTTTAAAAAGAAAAATGTATACTACACAGGAGTATATAATTGCTGAAGAAAAACTGCAAATTAGTTTTGAACTTCCCTCAAGTCATATTCAACAGGGGAAATTGTATTGTTACAAGAATCAGGGATAGACTTAACTTTTTTACATAGTTTCTGGAATATTGCAGCCTGCAAAAAGCCTCTTTACTGTATACTCATGAATTGGACATTCTATGATCCAGCGAATGGTGATCTCAGCAACATCTTTTAAATGCATGCTCAGGGTGTTTCAAATCATGCCTCGGCTTCCAGCTCTCCAATGGCCTTCCGTTTAGTAAGAATAAATGCAAACCTCATACCATGGTCTGCGACACCCTACATGACCTGGCCCCTGCCTATCTCCCCTCCCACTCTTCCCCTAGATCAGGAAGGTCCGACCACATTGGTCATCCCTCTGTCCATCGACCATAACAAGTTCTGCCTGTCTCCATGCCTCTGTACTTACTGTTCCTTTCTGTCTTCGGTGCCATCCCCCAGGGAGTATCAGAATGACTGCCTCCTTCTCATCATGCAGGTCTCAGCTAGAATCTCACCCTCCTCCGAAGCCTTCTCTACATTCTCGCTAAAGCAGCACCACCTTACCCTCGGCCACTCTTTGACATTTTGGTGAGAGTAATATGTTTTATATTATATTGTTTATAGCATTTACTAAAGTCTGCTACTTTATTTTTTATTATTTTTATTTTTATTTTTTGTCTGTCCTCTCCCACAAGAAAACAACCCCTGAAAGTAGTTCTCTACTCTATCTTGTATCTCTGGTACCTAGAACAGGGCTTAGAACCGGGCTTGGAAGAGGGCGGTGGCCAATCAATATTAAATGAATGAACGACAATGAATGAGCAATTGAGAAAGAAGATGAAAGGAGAAAGAAAAGGAAGAACGAAGGGAAGGAAGGATGAAGAAAGAGAAGGAAGTAAATGTTGAAATATTCAACAAGAACCAAACTGCTGTGGCTAATTTTAAGGTAGATCTGTCAGCTAACTGATGTCACCTCATGTAAGATTTTAGACACCAATGGCTTATCCATTATTTTCAACTGATGTTACTTAGAGCCCAGAGTTTTGATGCCACTGTATATAGACAGAGTCACACATTCATAAGCTACGTATCTCAAGAAAACTCATACTGGAAAAGTACTAGGAGTTTCACTGCTCCCTGGACATGTTAAACTTACAGTGAATTTATGTTTTCAAAGCATTCCCAACCCCTCAGAAAAATTAATAAAGCAGAGCTAAGGATTTGAAAAGGAGATTTTTATCACCACACTTTTCCATTGTAAGACTTGGACACCGTTAGCTGCTGGTCATTCCAGCAGAGATGGAGTTTCATAAAAACCTTAGATTTGGACAAGCACACCTAGCAATCAATAGAAATAACCCTAGAAAAGTTCCACTGGATAGTGACTTTTAGCACCCATGTTCTAAACAAAATCCACCATTAAAACTTTCTTTCAGCCCCTTCACAGTGGCTGATGGGAAGGAAACTACAAATACCTATCTATGGGCCCCAAATTGAACAGCACTTATTCATTTACTATTTATTTATTTATTTATTTATTTATTTATTTATTTATTTGCTGGCTGGATTTTATAACCATTGCTAAGGGGGTAAAGGACACACTGATTTTCTTAAAGCTCCACATTAAAAATGTCCCGGCTCTGTGGGGTCTTTGACAGCCCAGTTCTGTATCAGAATGGCTCCACAGTCTACCCAATCTGTTAAATTATTCATACAAAGATTACTCCCTATTATTTGCATCTGTTAAGACTTGTTTGTTTAGTTTATTCCAGCATAGGTCTGAAATAAATTATGGTTTAAAAAAAATGTGTTCCGGATAATGCTCTTTTTATATGGCAGCACGAGGGTAGCTGGTGTGAAAGCCTTCCCACTTGCGATCCAACGACACTTTCCCTTTATTTTCAAGGTTAGTGGTAAAAGAAAAAGTCATGCTTCTAATTGTGTTTGAAATAATTTATCTTAAGACCTTCCTGGCCATCCTCAATCACAGATGATTTTTACTTTTCAGCTAGTAAGTCCTGGGTCACCATTAAGGTTCCTTGACCCTTCTTGAGACACATCTGCACCATCCTAACTGGGCGACTGTCTCAGGGAGCAAACATCTCTGTGTCAGAAGCCAAGCCTCACTGAGGTCGCGTGCCTAGCATTTGTTCTGTGTCTTTTCCATTCTCTAAACTTGAGAGAATGCTTTGGATTCTGAGATCGGACTTTTCCTGGAAGAGTAGTGCTTATTAATGCAAATCTATGCCAAATCTTCACAAGCAGTGCAAGAAGAAATACAGGCAGAGAACAGAAAGGCTCATGGTCCGGATTTTGAAGGCGACACATATTTCAGTGAGTGATTTGAACATGGCTGGAGCTTTCAGAGTGAAGCATGGAGTCGTGTCATTAACAGTGATGCCATTAAGGATTCCCCTGCAGCTCTTCTGTCTTCTGTCCTGTGAGTCTCTAGCAAAGGCAACTTGCTATTTAAAGTACAGCTTTGGGCAAGGAAGGTGGTTTGGATTGCATGGAGTTATTAATTAATGTGACAGCAACACTGCAGGACATGAAACCACAAAGCAGCTCTCAGGCTGCCAGTCAGCAGTGTCACACATATGCAAATAATCCGTGGTTTTAAAAGGCCCTTTCTCTTCGATGTTTTATCCCCCTGACAATGATTGTAACTCTCTGTACTGAGATCTCTTCCAAGTCTAACATTTGTGATTACAGGACAGCATGAGAGTAATCTTGGTGCCAGTGAGTTTTTCTAAGTTTTGCAATAATAAAAGCATCCAAAAATAAGCTCAGTCATGTGCTTAAAGACAAATGGGACTATTGTCAGCAGGTCGATCCACCACAGTCTCAACCAAGCAGGTAACACACTCAGCCTGCTCAGGTTGAGACTCGCAGTAAAGTCTCAACCAAGCGTGCACACATATTCTAAGGTTCTGGGTATGTTTTCAGCAATATTGCTCTTTTTATCAACATGTTAGGAAGTGCCCATTTCCCCCCTAAAATCTTGGCATACACAGCACTTAGAAGAAAATTTTATTAAGACCTACTGCAAGAGAAAATGTTTATTCTCACTGAGATGTCCAAAATTTAATGCATTTTATAATGTTCATTTTTTAATGCGCAGCTCAATTGATGGAAGCATGAATTCATTGCACAATGGCTTTGGATCTCACAACTGATATTAAATACACATGGGTCAGTGGCGATCCAGTCCTGTCCAACCCACACGCATGCTGTCATACACACTCCACAGGGTTAGATCTCCCACCACTAGACTGCTTCATTATATTAATAACTTTTCAGTTAGAAACCAAATTTAAAAATCTTTCAACAGATGTCTATTTCAAATATCAACTCACTTATTTTAATAATTAAGTAAGATTAATCCACGTGAAGTAATGGGAAGCAGCATGACTCTCCTGGCTAGAAAAGGTGTATTGTAGTCTCTGCTCACCTGCTACATTATCGTGCCATCCTGTGGCACCTCCCTGAGCTTATAAAATGAGGGAAGCAGGCCAGTTGGGCTCTATCATCTCCAGAAATTACAAGTCTATAGTTACTTCAAAGCAATCCTCAATGTAGCTGGTCCTAATGACCAGTCCACCTCCTAGCTAAAAAATAATCGACTACCAGCATCACAACTCTGAGCCCTGTGTGTCTAGAGATCCTTGTTCCCAGGGTGGCCACACATTTCCCCAGGGGACACAGCAAGAATCTCATTAAACTAAGCTTAGGCTGATGTCCTGTCACTTAAGCCTCCTTGTGCCAAGTTACCACCCTGACAAGAGTACTTAACCCTGACCATGAAGGGGAGGCTGAGCCTATTTTACACAATGAGATCAGGGGAGAATGCACATGACACCCAGGCGACACACTGAAACATTTTTTGGTCTTGCCCAATTTTGATAGAAGAAAATGGACAAATGCAGCAGATACAGGCTGAGAAGGGTTATAGTAATCAGAAGGTCAAGACTCCTCAGAACAATGGTCTGAGTCACACCACCTTGAGCAGGAGGGGTGCTGGCTGGGAGGGAGGGGATTCTGGGGTGGGCAGTAGGAGAGGAAGATGGTGGTGTCAGCTGCAGTCCCTAAACCAGCTGCAGTGGCAGGGCTATGGTTCCTCCTACCTATCATCCCTTTTTAAGTTCCCCCAGGAAAAGAAACTAACAGAAGCCTGGGCAGCGGGGCAGGGTGCAGTTCCCAGACAGAATACACTTAGTGAGGAAGCAAGCCAGTCCAGAAAAACAAGAGGCATTGGATTCTGCTCTAGGGCCGCCACAACAAAGCACCTCTAACTGGGGGCTTCAAACTGCAGAGCCCTATTCGGTCACAGTCCTGGCACTGTGCTGGAAGCCAGAAATCAAGGGATCAACAGGACCATGCCCCCCTGGAGGTTCCTAGGACCCCCCTTCCTTGCCTAGTACTCCTGGTGCTCCTGGACATTTCTTGGTTGGTGGCAGCAGCACTCAGGTCCCTGCCTCTGTCTCCGCATGGCCTTCCACTCTGTGTCTCAAACCTCCCTTTCTTTTCTATTCGATACCAGTTGTTGCAGGAAGGATTGTCCAGTCCAGGATGACCTCATTGTGAGAGCTTTAACTTAATTACATCTGCAAAGCCCTGCTTTCCTAGTAAGGTCCCGGTCACAGGTGGGCTGTCGCAGATGCTGCGAGCCAGAGTCCCCAGCAGGCCTCAGGCCCCAGGCATGCTTGCCTCCAGCTGCTGGCATCTCTCCTGGGAAGTGCCCTCAGCCAAAGGCAGCTGCTTCACCAAAGGTTATGCCCCTTCCTCCGGGGAGCCCCAAGATTCAGCTCAAGATGGATCTAAAGACTCCTCCAGTTCCGAGCTCCCTAGAGGACAGGCTGAGGACAGTGCTGCACCTGCACGATTCACCTCCTCCTCCTGCTCGATTCCACCGTCCTCACCCACTTCCAGGTGTTGTTCCCAAGAGCACACTCCAGGAAACCGCCTCCGTGCAAGTCTCCACCTCAGCACCTGTTTCCAGGGAACTTGACCCAAGACACTCAGCCACTTACTAGCTGGGGAACTTTGTGCGGGATGCTTAACTGCTCTTCTCCTGCATTTTCTCACCCACAAAGTGGAGATCTGAGGAGTGTCTTCCATGCAGGGTTGTGAGAATGAAATAAGTCAATGCATCCAAATGTCTTAGAACAATGCCTGGCACATAGGAAGTACTCAATAAATGTTTACTAGGAGCTGTTATTATGAGCATGTTTTCTTTTGTAGCAAAAACAGTCACAAGGGAATGAATTCATTTTTATATTAATATCATATTCTTTGGCTTTCCCTAAGTTATAAATCAGAACAATGACTCCAAATGCAGTAAGTTATAGTTTACATTATTTCTGACATTCCAATTGTAATAAAGTTAAAATATTAATACTTTTGAAGATCACTACTACATTATCATCATTTCCAGGTTAGTTACTTTTCAGTAAAGGAATAAAATCATGTTTGTATTCTTTATAGATATCAAAGGAATAAATGTACTCAACTCCTTCTGTAAATTCATATATTTATTCTAAATTCAACATATAAAAATCAAAAAGGAGAAAAACTGCAATTTAAAAAGAAGCCTTGAGCCCTGGCTGGTGTAGCTCAGTGGATTGAGCGCGGGCTGCGAACCAGGCATCGCAGGTTCGATTCCCAATCAGGGCACATGCCTAGGTTGCAGGCCATGTCCCTCAGCAACCACACATTGATGTTTCTGTCTCTCTCTCTCTTTCTCCCTCCCTTCCCTCTCTAAAAATAAATAAATAAAATCTTTAAAAAAATAAAAAGAAGCCTTGATATTTTATAGTAGTTCTGGATCTTACATGTCAGTGATTTTCAACCAGTGTGCCCCAAGAATTTTCAAAACATGCAATGCCTGACTACTTAGTCAGGGGCACTGATGGCTTTTCCCTTAGACTGTCAAATAAAACAATGATAGCAGCCAACACAATAGCTGTCTTATGTGAATAAATCAAAATTATACCTGTTTTTTGTCAGACAAGAAACATAATATATTTTTTGGTGTGCCACAGGACTTTAGTAATTAGTCTATGTGTGCCATGAGATGAAAAAGGTTTAAAATCGCTGTTCTATATCAATGCCTGATGCTGTATAGAGTTCTACCCATCAAAGCTAGAAATTAACCCTTGGAGAGCAATAGAAAGACTAGATTCGTACTGTTTATAAACTAAAATCTTAAAGGAATAAATTAGCAACACTTTTTTTGCACTTAATGCAGCCATATCATAAATCAGTTCACCTCAGGATTAGGCTGTATCAAGCATGGCTCCCCCGTCTCATTGTTTGTTAGGACTAGGTGAGTGGATTATAGTATGTAAACAAAACAAGGAAAACTAACCCTGCAAACAGAGGACTCACCTGCTATTTGCTTTTACACAGCTCACACATCCTGCACTGCTTCCTGCAGAAACCTCACCCAGTCCAGTAAGGTCCAGTCCTAAGAACAATATCTGGCTGAGCTTCCATCTCTCCACATGTAAGAAATAGTTATGACTTTTTAAGACTTACTCTGTGCTAGTGTTTAAAATATATTATCTTTGATTCTCAAAATAACCCTTCAAAGTACATACTATCATCCCATTTTCTAGATAAATAAAATGAGGTTCCAAAGACACAGCTCTATCCCACGCAGAGCCCCACAGGGTCCAATCCGTCTGTGCTCTTCCCACCCGCGCCTCTCACTGAGCACTCAGCTATTCATAAGCCAGCTTGTATTTTGTTCAAAAGGGTTGAAAAAGGTGACTTACAATATTGGCATTCCTTCAAAAAAAAAGAAAGACAATATATCCACCACAACGGTTGTTTTTTTAAAGAAAGGTTTGAACTGGTCATTTTGTTTTTCAAGTTAGAAAACAGTCAGAATAAATTAAAAAGTTTAAACATTACTATACCCTCAAATCAGCTACCCATTTTTTCTGGATAACAATGAAAGAGATATATGCCTTTTAAAGACAGGTTAAAGGATGAAACAGCAGACTGTTACCTTGAGACATTGAAGAAACAAAAACACTAGTAGTGGTATTTCTGCTAATAGGGAAAATTCATAGCTTTATATTCTAACAGCATAAAGGGGCACTAACAAAAATCATGTTTGTTTACATGAAATGAGAATTAGTGCTAAATGACAAAATAAAAGGGATAGCAACTGTCTTACTGTATTATAAGGTTTATGGTAGATGTTTCGGCGACAGTACTGCTTTTCATGAAGTCGGCAGAACGCTGTATGTTGCCCCCAATTCCTGAAGCGGTCAGCACTCATGACATGGGCTCCATGCAGGTCATGCCATTTTGTCATGGAACAAATCTCACTGTTATTAGGGACTAGGTATTTTACTAAGCACTTAGCAGTAAGCAAGACAGATAAGGCTCTTCCACCATCTCATGGAGTGTAGAGTGGGCAGGGAAAGATCCTACACAGGATACCTGTGTGAGGTGTGCTACAAAGGAGGTTTATTGTATAATGTGTGTGATCTATGGGTGTTTATAAGAGAGGACACTATTACCAGGGGTGGTGTGAGGAGCTTAGATGGTCAAAGGGGGCTTCCCAAAGACATGATATTTTCAAGGAATAAGTTAGAGACACTGGAAGAAGGGGGACCCATGGCAAAGAGGACAAGTACAGCACATTTCATGCAAACCCAAAAATTAGTGTCTTAATCATAATAAAGCTGCCATAACAAAGTACCATGGACTGGCTGGCTTAAAATACACAACTTTATTTCTTCCAGTTTTGGAGGCTGGAAGTCCAAGGTGATGGAGCCAGCATGGGCAGGCTCTACCGACAGCCTCTTCCTGGTTTGCAGACGGCTGGTTTTTCACTGTTTCCTCACTAGGTAGAAAGAGCAAGTTCTGGCCTTGTCTTCTTATAAGGACGCTAATACCATCCCATGGACCCCACCCTCGTGACCCCATCTAAACCACGTTGCCTTCCAAAGGCCCCTCCCCAGCATCATCACACTGGGGGCTAGAGCTTCAACAGAAGCATCTGAGGGGATGCAAACATTAGGTTCATAACACAGAACAAAGTGCAGAGGTTAGAACGAGCATGGTGCCTTCATGAAATGTGAAGGGGTTTGGGAGAGTTCCTTGGAACAAGAATAGAAGGGCAGACAGAATGGATCGGGCAAGGATTTCTAACTTGACTTTACAACTAGTTCAAAGTCACTGAAGGCTTTAAGCATAAATAGTATAATCAGATCTATGTTATAGATATTTCTGAAAAAAGTAATTACCAAAGAAATGTCAGGTTCCAGCTTACGTGTCATACGAGAACAATGCACTTAGTAAAACATAATCATGAGATATTTTGGCTCTAGAGACTTGATTTACAAAAGAAAAATAGCAAAATGAATTTCTACTTAGACAACACTTTTTTATTATATTAAAGCTTAATCTTAATGATTTTTTAACAATCTTAGCTTTTTTTTTTGCATTTGGACAGGGCTTGCTGAAGCCTGATTTTCCTCAAATAGGTCACAGTGTATTATTTTTTCCTACATGTCTCAGCCAAACGCAGATGTGGTTGGAAACATCAGCTGGTTCATGAAGTTGATTTTTATTTCTACTTTTTCATGAAGGATTATCATTTGTTCAATTAAGATTCTAGAATTATAAATACATGAAATTATTTGTTGAACCTGGATGAAACTAAAATATACTTAAGTGGTGTTAAACTCTCAGCATTTACTACTAATAACATTAATCCATGAAACAATGACTTAATAGACCTTTGTGACTATACACAGTACTGCCATTCAATCCTAATCTAATATATTATAAATAGAGTAAAATTCTACAGGCTTTATTTTCAAAATGTTCTTATTATTAATTCTTAATCATCTGAATCTCACTGAAATTAATAGAAATTTGGATTTAAGAAAAAAGCAGTTTTGCTTTTGGTATGACCAATTACACTTCCGTGGTAACCTACATTCCTGAGTGTAACAACCATAGACTCTGAATAAAACAGAAAAAATGAAGGCTCTGGGGACTGAATAAAAACAGTCAGATGTTCACAAGGGGACAAAAAAATCGGAATGCACTGTCATGGAGTGGGTTTCCCATTTTTTAAGTTTATTCTTTTTTTTTTCTTTTTGTAAGCCTGTTACCTAAGGAAACAGATGCCAGTCAAGATGTTATTCAGATAGCTAAAGCACCAGTGGAAACACACGGTCTCTCTGAACTGACAAACCTTAGGCCTGAGTGTGTGGGGGCAACCACAGATATTAGAAATGGGAAGGAAATACAGACAGGAGAAAACCATCTGTGCAAGCCGTGAATTCTGTATAAACTGTCCTCAAATCTCAGACTAACCCTGAACTACACATGTGTGGAACATATTGCAAAAGCTCAGATGAGGAAAAGCAGAATTAAACTGAAATTTGCACTGGTACCCAAGAATCAGAGTTTGGAGCTTGAGTCCAACCAAGTTAATTACCTGCTAGAATAAAAATAAAAATACACTATTCCAAAGAACGTAACAGAATCCAGAGTCTCCACAATATAATGTGCACAATGTCCAAAAGACAATACAAAATTATTCAACATATGAATAACTAGGAAAACATGATCTATTTTCAATACAAAAAAACAGAGAGACCAACCCCAAGGTGATCCAGATGAGGCAGTTCACAATGACTTTAAAGTGGCTGTTATAGCTATGTGAAGTAAAGGAAAACATTCCTGTGATGAATGAAAAGAGAGGGAAAATCAGCAGAAAAGCAGAAACTCTGAAACAGAACAAAATGGAAATTATACAAATAAAAAATACCATATCTGAATTTTTAAAAATTTATTGATTGTGCTTAACAGCAGAATGAAGTTGAGACACAAGACAGCAAACTTGAAAATAAAGTAATAGGAACCATCTGACTTGAAGAACAGAGAGAAAATTGTTAGAAAGAGAAATGCACAGAGCCCTAAGACCTCAGACCAAAAGGTCTAACATGTGTATTCATAATCTCAGGAACACAGCAAAAAGAAAAAAAGGCAAAAAAGTCTTTAAAAATAAAGAAAAAGCAGTTTCTAGAAAAAGCCCTCTTAATACATGGAAAAGGCTTAACTTTCTCATTAAAAAGGTTATCTTCATATGTTAGATAAAAGTGGTAACTATATGTCATATGTTAAATTGCATTTAGAGAAATAATAGCAAAGAATTCTTAAGATATTATAAATTTAAATAAGAGCACAATTTTACTCTGCTTGGTATATGTCAAAAGTAAATATAATGTTCCAAAAAAAATTATCTTTCTTTTAAAATACACTAAGATTCAAAATTCAAGATGAACTTATTAAATTCATTTTGTGGTATTAGAAGTGTGCTACAATATACAAAGAATCTATATTTTTAATTCAACTAAGCAAATTACCTAGAGTACATTAACTAATTTATAAATGTCAAACATTAATTTATAAATTGCCCTTCCTGTCACCTCTCTTCTTCATGCTGGATGCTGATAGAGGCAATGGAAGTGGAATAGACATAAGCATGGCAATTAGATTCTGCACTAGGAAAAACCACATTAAAATTCTTGCAAGATGAGTCCAGGAAATAAAGCATCTGCCAGCACTGAAATATCATGTTCTTGTTTATGCATAATATAACAGAACAGCCTTTGTATTATTTTTAACAGTTTGGTACTTTAAATAATCTATACTTCAAAGCAAAGTAAACAGTGCATAAGCTTAGATTCATGACTTGGTCCTTTTATAATAGAAATTCTTAAGAACTAGACAAGTCAATCCCTATGTAAACAAAAACTTCCTCTGTGTTTCCAAATGTAGCAATCAAGAAGAGTGTACAACACGAGAAGTTTCTAATTAGACAACTGTTAAAAATCAGGTAGTATTTAAGTCTATTTATGGTAGGGCTAGAAATAATATTTGATCTCTTGAAAACTTACCCATAACAATGGCTATTTCTACACATACAGTTTAAATGAAGAACAAAGAGTTTTCC
This sequence comes from Tonatia bakeri, assembly GCA_004024845.1. Taxonomy (NCBI): domain Eukaryota; kingdom Metazoa; phylum Chordata; class Mammalia; order Chiroptera; family Phyllostomidae; genus Tonatia; species Tonatia bakeri. The sequence goes on from PVIA01004320.1 coordinate 137,139, forward strand.
AAATGACTGGAACAAAAGAGCTTTAAAAGAGGTAAGGATTGTCTCCTGCACTGGACAAATCTTTGGATTGACAGTCAGTTACCAAACTGATGAGAAGTTGCCTTGAGTCCTGTTTTGTTCTTTGCTCTTTGCTCTCCTTGTGAACAGCTATGCTACAAGTTTTTCTTGCTTTTGGCCACATTACATCCCCACCCTCCAAAGGATTAAATGATGCTGTTTTCTGGTCTGAGGATTTAGTATAAAGTAAACCAATAATATCATCAAAAAAATCATCAATTACTGACATTTCTTAAAATAGGAAACATGGGTTCTGATTTCTGTAAAGTGAGCTTAAACGAATAACTTGACTACATGAGGAATCTCAGGGTACCAAGCCCATGTACAACATACAAAAATATAACTAAGAAAGTTCTACATTAATATTAAAATAATATTGTAAGTATACATTTTCTTTTGCATATGCAAAAGAACTTCCAAGGAATGATCAGTTTTGTTAAAGGAGTTCTCCAAATAAATTTTAATTGATGTTCTTTTCTTCTGTTAGTAAAATTTCTGTCATAAATTATTCACAGCCACACCATGACTTTATTTTACAATTAAGTCCATGTTCAAAGTGGTGTGTATCAACAGATACTTGTTAAAGGGTGCTATGAATGAGAATGCTCCTCTTTACTCTAATTAAAAGAAAATTCAAAGCATCTCTTTCTTCCATTCTCCTCACTTCTACCTATTGAATGAGAAAAAGAGGTTCTCAGGATAATTGATCCAAAAAATCATGCAAGTCTGGCATACCCTAAGAAGTCAATGTTTTTCTCCTTCACGAGGATAACTTACATGTTAAGTGACAAGCAGTGCCTCTTTCTTAGGAAATCTCCTTGACCTAGGAAGGTGAGAGAAGCATCCAGGATATGGAGGCCCTGGGACAGGCAAGTACGTCCACAGACGAACCGTTTAAAAATGTCAGAGAACAGGTTACTCTAATCTCTACTTTCAACCAAGAAGGTCAAGATATCCTCTAAGGTCATATGGATCCTGTGACAGTCTGTGGTAAGGAGCAGACTAAATTTGGGACTGAAGTCCACATCGTAATTGTAACAGTGTGCTTTCCTAGAGTGTCATTTGAGGTTCAGGATCATTTTCTACCCATTTAACGTGACCAGACATTGAGCTGTTTACAACAGGAAGCTGACACTTCTTTCATTCTCACGTAGCTCCGCGGGTTAATGAGACTCAGCTGAAGCTCTATACAATGATAAACTTCCCTGGGGGTTTGCCTTGTGTCCAGCACTGCTCTGTACTCTGGATGTGTATCTCATTTATCTCCATAAACCCCCTTTGAGGGACATCCTATTATCATTCCTATTTTACGGATGAGAAAATTGAGGCCTGCAAAGGTTTGGAAACTTGCTCAAGGTCAAATTACTAAGTGACAGTGCTGAAATTCAAACCCAGTTCTGCCTGGCTCCGTAGTACAAGCTTTTAACTGCTAGATCACTCTTCCTCTGTCCAAAACAAGGACAGCTGGAAATAATGAGGACCAATAAACCCCTTCCATCCTCTCTGCTGAAGAGCTTCCACACACTTCATCAATGGTCAATCTGAGATCTGCATTTTTATGGGAAAATGGTAAATAAAGCCTGAAATGAAGTGAGCGGCATGGGCTTCATAAAAGAAAATTCAAAGCAGAATTGCTAAGAAAAAAAGAGACAATGTCCTCTTGTGCACATAGGGCAGGGTTAGTACGCCCAAAAGTCATGGAGTAAAAAGGTAAAAGCGGCAAGATTATTTAAACAATAATCAAGACTAAAGTATTTTTGTCTGTTCAACAGAATGTCCCATCTCACCTGATTCAACCCTTTCTTCTCATATGAAAGACACAGTGAATGGCTTCCATCAACTATAGGACATAATATTAAGAAATGAGCAATAATAAATCCCACATGTCATATTTATACTTTAGCAGCCACATTTTCTTCACAACTTCCTGACACTAACAGATGCTGAGGAAGACAGTTTCAGCTCAAGAGGTCCCGAATCCACCAGCAAGAGATACCAGACACTGAACAAGGCAACAGCAGAGTTCTAGCACCTTCTCTGGGTGGGGAAGGGCCCTAAATATGTGGCCAGGTCTGGATAGAGAGAGGCCAACGAGCAGCAAACTCACTCTTTAACAGGCACTGAGGAAGGAAGGGCAGCAAATGGTGAGATGCCTGCCCATAGACTTGACTTGTGATGACTGTCAGCAATGGGAGAGGCAGTTTAGAGGGAGGGTGAAAGGCAGAGGAGAATGGGGATGATTGAGAAGCAATGTCAGAGAAGACAGGAGAAGCATAATGTGAAGTATGAATGGATGACTTTGATGTGGTCAGAGGAGAATCCCCTAGTCCCTGGGGGATTGGATGGTACAGATATAGAAACAGTTTGATGATGGGAGGCAAAAACACAGGCAAGTTTTCACCTTCTAATCTCTACTGAGCAGGAGGTCGCCTATAAAGAGTAAAGGGATCAAGATGCAATGCTTGAAGAAAGGGAAGCTATGGAGGGATGCTAAGGTGAAGACAACAAACTCGTCCAGCAGTATTGAGTGCCCAGATACCCTTACGCTTACAGTAGGAGCTAGCATCCTTGGAATTACACCAGCAGAGATCCACAGTCCAAGTGTTGGGGAGGAGGACACATAGCTAGATTAATCCGGTGTTGGTAATATGCTCACAGGTATGGAAGAGCAAGGGTTAATTTGGTGTGTGCTGGAGTCCCGGGTGGATGGAGAAGGAGCTAGAGCAAGGCCATCCCTTTTATTACACTTCACTACCACTCCCTCAGTTCAGGTTCTCACGGTTGAAGGTAGACCATTATGAGAATATTATCAGGACTTTCTTACAGGGTTTCCCTACTTTCTCCTGTTGGCTAATTCGAGACAAATGCTCCTAAGACCTCACTTTACATAGTCAATCCCTATTCAAAAACCTCCCATGTCTCTTACTTGCTTCCATAACAAAGGTCAAACTCCTTTTTTTTTATTTTGTTAAATCAATCGGGGTGACACTGGTTAATGAGATTATATAAGTTTCCAGTGCACGGTTCAAAAATGCATCATCTGTACATTTAGCCCAAACTCTTAGGTCAAACCCCGGAAGTGCTTCATGGGCCGTCTCCTCCCACATCTTCAAAACTCCTCCATTACTTCACTATAGAAACCAGAAACACCGTAATTATTTCCATGCATATTATCCCCACTTGGACTCTGTAATCCTAAATAGAGTTTTAATTAAAATTTGGATTTGTTAAGATATTCACCTGATTTACCTGCACCACAAAGCACATATTCCTTTTAAATGAAGATTTTAATTAAGATTTTAAGCAATTAACCTGGTATTTGTAAAAATGATCAAGCATAATTTCCCTATTGGGCTATGAAAGTACAAATTACTTCTACAGTTGCTCACTTTTAATTTATAATTTATAAGGCAAGGGGGGCATTAGTAGAAGTTCATTGTGTAGGTGTTAACAAAATTAATTTATTGTCAGATTTCAACCTTCAGAAAGGAAATGTTACTGGTCACAACTTTCAGAAATCCATCCTGAGTAATACGCTTTTCGAGGTGACCACCCTAGAAATGTACACATGTGTGTGGAAAAAAGGAAAAGATGTGCAGTGGAATTCATCCATGACAAATTGTAGATAAAAATATATCACAACACAGGACCCCCTAGAAAGTCCATATCTATGGAGACCTCCATCCTGATGCCCTGAAAAGTCTTTCCCATCTCCAAGGTCCCTTTACTGTTACTGTGCTGGGTACTTTCTACCACATAGGACAGATTACCCCAAATCCTTCCAATGGATGTGTTGTTAAAACATGAGACGGTTACAACATGAGATGGTTAATTTTATGTCAATATGATGGGGTCACAGGATGCCAGCTATCTGGTTAAATGTTATTTCTAGGTACAGCTTTGAGGTGTCTTTGGCTGAGATTAACATTTGAATTGGCGGGATAAATAAAGCATATCCCCCTCTCACCTCTCATCCTTGCCAACGTAGGGGGCCCTCATCTAATCCACTGAAGGCCTGAACAAAACAAAAAGGAGAAGGAAGGATGAATTCACTGGTATGGCTGGGACATCAGACTTCTCCAGCCCTCCAACTCCTGCTCCTCAGGCCTCCAGACTCGGACTGAACTACACCCTTGGCCTTCTTGGGTCCATGTCCAGACAGCAGATTTTGACATTTCTGTCTCCCTAGTCACATGAATCAATTCCTCCTAATAAAGTGTATATATTTTATATATAATATATACATAGGTAATAAATATATAGGTAATATATACACAGATAAATAAATATATGTATTAAGATATATTTATTATAATTTATTATATAACTATAACATAATAAATTTAGAATCTATAATAAATTTTTATAACATTGTATAAAACTTATACATCATATTATACTACATAATATTATACTATATATTATATTATACTATAAAATGAATTTATTATAAAATATTGTATATCATACTATACATTTTATGTTCTATTATATATTATACTATGCTATAGAATAAATTTATTATATTAT